>LOEQ01008238.1:42245-54178 GCA_001685075.1 Bramus lutescens
AGATAGATAGATAGATAGATAGATAGATAGATAGATAGATAGATAGATTCCATTAAAAAAACTAAGTTGGAATGCTGCATGTTGATTGGAAAGCAAAGAGTTTTGCAGAACAGAATTAAATCTAAAATAAAATTATTTCCAACATTTGATGCCATTCAAGGCCTTAGAACATTGTTTCTACCTCAGATGTTGGGAAGTGTGGGCTTCTGCCAGAAATGATCTCAAACGAGCATTTTACCTTCTCAGAAAATCGTTAAAATCTGATGGTGTCTGGGGATACTGCAAGCCTGAAGAATTCCAACAGCCTCACTATCCCTGGCATCTCCCATTCTCTATTAAAAAAATACCCACCCTTATTTATAATGACCCAGCATGGCACTGTGAAGAACCCTGTAGCTCAGTTGTAGTCATATGACTTGTTGAAATTAAGACTGTTATCTGTAATGAACATTTCTCTCCTGCCCACCTGTTCCCAAATACTCAGCAACACTTCCCAAATAATTAACTCTGAGGCTTAAATATTACTTATAAATGCTTGGCCAATAGCTTGGACTTATTACCACATAACTCTTACACTTACATTAACCCATATTTCTATTTATGCTTTGCCATGTGTCTCTTGGCTTGCTACCTCATTTTCTACACATCGCGCCTGTCTGGTGGCTGGCTGGTGTCTCCTCATTCTGCTTTTCTTCCCATCATCCTTAGTTTGGTTCCCTGCCTATACTTCCTGATTTGCTAAAACCAATTCAAGTGAAAAATCTCTACAGTGTACAAGATCATTATTTTATAGCACATATCCAATGATTATAGAACAAGCTTGCAACATGAGCAGAATGTGGCTTTTAGAACCCTGAGGGAGGGGATTGGAAATCTTGTACATTTCAGAAACTTTCTGAATCTTGTAAGCATCTCTTATTCCCCAAGTTGTGGACTAAGTCCCAGAGATGCAGTTTCGGAAGGTTATCTGCAGATAGATTTTTCTTTAGACCACCAGCTCACAAAAAATGATTATTAATTATGAAAGCCCTGCCAATGCTTAGGCTTGTTTCTAATTAGATCTCATAACTTAAATTAAGTCATTTCTATTCATCTATATGCTGCCACGTGGCTAATGGATTTTACCTGTCCTCCTCCTGCCTGTATTGCTTCCTCTGCCTCCAGCTGATGACTCCATCTATCTTCTTCCCCAAGACCTCTCTGTCCTCAGAAGTTCTGTGTGATCTCTTCCTTTCTAGCTACCGGCCATTAAGCGCTTTATTAAACCAGTTGTAGTGATGCATCTTCACACAGTGAAAAGGAATGTTCTGCCGTAGTTATCACCCGGGATGCTGGGGGATTTTTCAGTGGTATGGCTGCTTGGAGCCACTCATTCTGTGGGAAATGGTCTTTCACCTAAGTTTCTGTACATAACCCAAATAAACTTAATGGTTTGCTACTCTAAACTTGGTTGGAATCATTTCTCTGCCCTGTCATTGAAGCTTCATCTAGCAGAATAGACTCTTGTTCATTTTCCACAGAACAAGCGCAGAGCACTGGGCCAGCTGACCTCATAATTGGAGGCAGGGTTTTAGCATCTTCACTGTCTACCCTCCTTCTAGCATTCATAATTAGCTTTTCCAAATCAGTTCTTGGATTATGATACAACAGAAGTAGACCACAAATCCTGAAGTTTGAGGAACTAATGATTCAGGTATCACCAAGAACACGGTCTTTATTCCGTGTGAGTGTCCCCTGTTCTAATGAAGCACAGGAAAAGAGAGAGCGGGAAAGTTCTGTGTTAGGAAAAGGAGGTCATGATTGCTTATTAAGGCATATCTAGGAAATAAAAAAATTAATTACTCATAAAATATCTAGGAAAACCGTGCTAAGGAGTAGGTCATAGGAGTCACTTGCATGGAGTCCGGCATGAGAGGCGAGAGAGTGCTAGGTGTCACGTAGAGATGGTTATGCAAATTTTATAGCAAAGAGCTGACTGAGAGTCAGTAGATGGAAAATTGTTAAGTATCAAGGCGAAGGGGATTCTGACTAAACAGACCTACAGGAATCTTGCTGTTGGCCGTGTAGGAGACAAACCTGGGTCACAGGTGGAGGAAAGGCTCTTGATCTGTTAGAGAAGATTGTCAGATAGTCAGGTTGAAGGTTCCTGTGGAACTGACTTACTGACACTGTTGGCTTAAAGAGGATGCTACAAAGACTTGCATAGACCAGCTTAGCACAGAATTTAAAGATCTAAATGAAGTTGATCCAGTAATAATTTCACAGACTTTCTATATAAATAGGTATCCCAATGCCGTAGAGCAACAACAATAACTTACTCTCTCTGGCTTATGCATCCATAACTGCTTCTCCTACATTACAAATTCTGTAGGTCAAGTTGAAATTTTGTCCACATTTGGTCATGTAGGAGAGACAGATATTGTGTTCTTTCCCTACTTGGTTGGGAAACATGTTTATGAAATAATGTACAGGAAAAATATTGGTGTCTCTATGTATCACTTACTACTCTATTGCTGTAATGAAGCGCCATAACCAGGGGAATTTATAGAAAGAATGCTCTCTTTTGGGTTTCTGATTCCAGTGAATTAGGGTTCTTAAAAGGGGGTACAGCAGGTGGCGGACATGACAGACAAGTGGATCAGTAGCTGAGAGCTCACATCTTGAGACACAAACAACAGAGAGCTCACTAAAAACAAGTACATGACTGGATACGCAAAGTCCACACTTATAACATATTTCCCCCAGTAATGCCAGATATCCTAAACCTTGTAGTATGGAGGGAGGCTGCTTGTTCTTCCCAGCTGCCTGGCTAGCTTACACCCAAAATAATCACTCAGAAACCATATTCATTAAATCACTACTTGGCCCCTTAGCTCTATCTTCTTATTGGCTAATTCTCATATTAATTTAACCCATTTCTATTATCGCCACGTGGCAGTGGCTTACCAGCAAAGATTCTAACCAGCGTCTGTCTCAGGTGGAGGATCCATGGCTTCTCTCCCTGACTCCGCCCTTCTTTCTCCCAGCATTCAGTTCTGTCTTGCCCACGTACATAAGTTCTGTCCTATCAACAGGCCAGAGCAGTTTCTTTATTCATTAACCAAGACAGAAGGACCTCCCACATGAAAATCTACCCAAACTGTGTCTCCAACTGTGGATCAAATATGTAGATCTGCAAGAATATAGGGACATCTCATTAAAACCACTATGCTATGTATTAAATATTATGTATCCTCTAAAATAAGAAAGTTAGACACATGATACTGGGACCTAATTTGTGCAATTTAAGAAAAATTACTTTTTATTTATGTATTTTAAATTTGGGGGAGAGCGTGTATGTGGAGGTCAACAAAAGGCATACCAAAGACAGTTTTCTCCTTCCACTATTGAGTGCCTTAAATTCAGGTCACTGGGCTTTCTGGATGATATGTTTACCTTCCAAGATTTATCTTTCAGGCCGTTATTTATCTTAACAAATGACCTTTTAGGGGCTAGTACCACTGGGCCCCATACCAACAATTGTTAAAATTGGAACTTTCATGCAATATATGTGTCAAGGTCACACGGTGCTTCTGGGTGGTACTCAAATGAATTTCAATCAGAGAGATCTGTAAATTATTATATGTACAAAAATATGTAAGTTATGATTCCACTTTGTTCAAATATGAAAAATATTTATTAAAATATTATTGCAGAAATGACAAGATGCTTATTTTACCTGGAAAGGATTTCTATAACGAATATATGTTTCATGTTTTTGAGAAAAACATGATTTGGAACATTTCTGAACCATGGTTTATTTATTGAAAATAGATTCATCTCTCATACAATACATCCTAATCATAGCTTCCCCTTCCTCCACTCCTCGCAGCTTCCCCTACTTCATTTCTCCCCCAGATCCACTCACCTTCCATTTTCAGTTCAGAAAAGGGCAAGATTCCAAGAGATGGCAACCAAACAGGACAAAGCAAGATATAGCAAGACAAGGCAAAAATCCTCATTCTGAGGCTGGACAAGGCAACCCAAAGAACCCCCAAAACAGGCAAAAGAGTCAGAGACACACCTGCTCCCAGTCATAGGAGTCCCAGAAAAGCACCCTTCTGAAAACTATAGCACATATTCTGAGGACTCCATACAAACCCATACAGGCCATGTGCTTGCTCCTTCAGTCACTATGAGCCATGCGGCCCCTGATTGGTTGACTTGGTGAGTCATGTTCTCCTGGTGACCTCTGTTTTGAAGTCCTGGGTTGTAGTAGTTACTGGTTACTATTAAGTACCCATGTTTTCTTCTACCTAAAATATTCTTAAGTTCTCTTTGTCTCACGTTTTAACATTGAGGTTCATGAAGTGTGTAAATGGAGGTAGCAGATTTATTTCCTCATCACCCAGTCCAAAGTAATCACACAGAAATTTATAATAATTGTGAACTGTTTGACTTATTACCTTAAGCTATTGTTAACTAGCTATTAAAACTTAAATTAACCCATTTTTATTAACCGGTGTATCACCACATGACGGTGGCTTACAGGTAATATTTGGTATCTTTCTCCATTGGCAGCTACATGGGGTCTCCCTAACTCCACATTCTTCCTCTCTCTATCTCTGCTTGGACTTCCTACCTGATTCTATTCTGCCTGAGCATTGGTCAAATCAGTTTCTTTATTTAACAATGGTAATGAAACATATTCACAGCTTACAGAGGGTAACTTAAATCTCAAAAAAAAAAATGGGCACTGGGATTCCATACAGCAACATCCAGAGGATGCAACTGGAGAAATTTCCATATTTCTCATTTACCCTTTTCCACTTATGCAGTCTGTTAACAAATGATTCTTATATCATGAATTGGTTGCTAAAGACAGGAGAGGTCAAAGTATCTCTGAGAAAGCAGACCAGGCAAGATGTGCAACCAGTGGAGGCTTCGCAGGAGACCTCATCCCGTCCTGTCATCCCCTGTCCCACCCAAGGCTTTGACCTTGACCATCTCCTCTCTGTTTCAAGACAACCTTCCTCTAACTATTCTCTTTATTTAAAATCTCCTATTTAATTTTGATTTGTGTGTGTGTGCATTTTACCTTAACCATTTGTGTGTCCAGTGCTCAAAGGGAGAAGAAGAGAGAATTGGATTCCCTGGAACTAGAGTTAAAGATTGTTGGGAGCCACAGGAGGACTATGGGAGCTCAACTTGGGTCTCCTGCAAGACCAGCAAATGCTCTTAAGTGCAGAGCTGTCTCTCTGACCCCTCTTCTATCTATTTTTGTGAGACCCGCCTGGATTCAAGCCATATGCTGGGGAAGCATCCTAGGGTCTGTATTCCTACCAACAGACACTAGACTTGAAAATATTGACTCATACTACTCCAGGGTGTGTTTCTTATTCAAAGTTAAAAGCATGGTTATGTTGAGAATCCATTAAAGAGTCCCTGGAAACACGGGCTTCTTAAAAGACCCACAAGCAAAATAGAGGGGTGCTAAGTGATCCTAGGACTCAAGGCTCATTCCTTAGCATCCTCTANGCAACCAGTGGAGGCTTCGCAGGAGACCTCATCCCGTCCTGTCATCCCCTGTCCCACCCAAGGCTTTGACCTTGACCATCTCCTCTCTGTTTCAAGACAACCTTCCTCTAACTATTCTCTTTATTTAAAATCTCCTATTTAATTTTGATTTGTGTGTGTGTGCATTTTACCTTAACCATTTGTGTGTCCAGTGCTCAAAGGGAGAAGAAGAGAGAATTGGATTCCCTGGAACTAGAGTTAAAGATTGTTGGGAGCCACAGGAGGACTATGGGAGCTCAACTTGGGTCTCCTGCAAGACCAGCAAATGCTCTTAAGTGCAGAGCTGTCTCTCTGACCCCTCTTCTATCTATTTTTGTGAGACCCGCCTGGATTCAAGCCATATGCTGGGGAAGCATCCTAGGGTCTGTATTCCTACCAACAGACACTAGACTTGAAAATATTGACTCATACTACTCCAGGGTGTGTTTCTTATTCAAAGTTAAAAGCATGGTTATGTTGAGAATCCATTAAAGAGTCCCTGGAAACACGGGCTTCTTAAAAGACCCACAAGCAAAATAGAGGGGTGCTAAGTGATCCTAGGACTCAAGGCTCATTCCTTAGCATCCTCTATAAGAGGCTTTTGCAATCTCCCTCATGTCTGACCATGACAACACATCACTCCATCCTCCAGGACAGGGTGGAATCAAATTTCTGAAAACATCTGGACTGACAGAGCCTGGGGCGCAAGGCTCTCAACAACACAGAGATAGTCATAAAGATGCTAGGATTGTTGGGTGGGGCTTTGTGGCCCGAGATTGGGGATTTAAAGACGGAATGGTGTGCAACTGGGCTATATTCTGGAGGCCCAGGAACCACTGAGGAGCTGAGTTAGTGAAGTGCACAAGGACAGCATTGGACATCTCAGGTGAGCCCTGGCTCTGCCAAAGTAGACTGGGAACTGGAGGAGAGCCCTGGAGAGACTCCCTGGAGAAGGAGGCAGACCCACCATGAATGAGGAAATCTTAGGAGTCTTGGTGAGAAGCAGGGGAGCATGAGAGGAGGATTGAACAAGTCAACCAGGCCCCTCAGGCATCCCACTTTGTGCTGGATCCCTGTGAGTACAAGTCTAGCCTGGTCACAGGGAGTATCATTTGTCCCTTGTACAATGGCAGCCTAGTGGTTCCCATTAAGGTAGAATTACCTTTTCCCATATTAAAACAAGTTAAAACCTCAGGTCTCGTCTGGCCTGTACAGACAGAACACCAAGCAGCGTGGCCCTAACCTAGCATCTTCTTGGGAAGGTAAACTGAAGAATGCAAAGACTGGAGTTGAGCATACTAAGAGTGGTCTCCTCTTTACTCCACGCATACTAGTGGCTCTGGGTTGTAGTGACATGTCCTTGTGAGCCCCTTCCTCCGTGAGGCAGTGCTCAGAGATTCAGGGGGCACAGAGATAACTGTGTGTCGGAGGAAGAAGTAGATGTTGTCGTTCCTAGGTTCTCAAGAAAGGAGAGGTTAGACTGTTATAATTCAAGAGGGGAGGGTTCAAGNGGATTGTTGGGTGGGGCTTTGTGGCCCGAGATTGGGGATTTAAAGACGGAATGGTGTGCAACTGGGCTATATTCTGGAGGCCCAGGAACCACTGAGGAGCTGAGTTAGTGAAGTGCACAAGGACAGCATTGGACATCTCAGGTGAGCCCTGGCTCTGCCAAAGTAGACTGGGAACTGGAGGAGAGCCCTGGAGAGACTCCCTGGAGAAGGAGGCAGACCCACCATGAATGAGGAAATCTTAGGAGTCTTGGTGAGAAGCAGGGGAGCATGAGAGGAGGATTGAACAAGTCAACCAGGCCCCTCAGGCATCCCACTTTGTGCTGGATCCCTGTGAGTACAAGTCTAGCCTGGTCACAGGGAGTATCATTTGTCCCTTGTACAATGGCAGCCTAGTGGTTCCCATTAAGGTAGAATTACCTTTTCCCATATTAAAACAAGTTAAAACCTCAGGTCTCGTCTGGCCTGTACAGACAGAACACCAAGCAGCGTGGCCCTAACCTAGCATCTTCTTGGGAAGGTAAACTGAAGAATGCAAAGACTGGAGTTGAGCATACTAAGAGTGGTCTCCTCTTTACTCCACGCATACTAGTGGCTCTGGGTTGTAGTGACATGTCCTTGTGAGCCCCTTCCTCCGTGAGGCAGTGCTCAGAGATTCAGGGGGCACAGAGATAACTGTGTGTCGGAGGAAGAAGTAGATGTTGTCGTTCCTAGGTTCTCAAGAAAGGAGAGGTTAGACTGTTATAATTCAAGAGGGGAGGGTTCAAGGCATAGGGTAACTCCTGCAATGCAATAAGCTGGAAGATGTCCAATGTCCCTCAGCTCTTGAAGGTTTCTTACTCTGTAAAAATCCTAGGTCTTCTCTGCCTTGTGTCCTTAGTTTCAGTTTTAACTTTTGGAATCATGGAGTATATGAACATCTGCCTGATAACTGAAGCTCATACATCTTACTGTTTCCATGCCTGCAGCCATGAGCAGCTACTCAATTTGGTGGTATAACAAATACCTCCATATGTTTTCTTCAACAAATCGCATCTTTATCCTTTTACATATTGCTTAGATAAATACTTGGAAAAGTTCAAACAGTCTTGATCCACCATTGGATCTTAGTAAAGAAGGAAACATTTTAGTGACTTTGAAATATGTAGACTGGGATTTCTCCCTTTTTCCTCCAGGCACTTGAGACATGAATCCTGCTGTCTTCCTAGTCATCCTGTGCTTGGCAGTGGCCTCAGCTGCTGAATCCCCTGATGTCACTCTGGATGTCAAATATCAGGAGGAGACAACAACAAATGAGAAACCGGTTGGTAACATGTCCAAAGGGATCTCTTGAGAACTAGTCCTTTTCTTAGATGTACACAGACATAAAAGAGGTCATGGGGTCAACTGTCACCAAAGAACTCCTAAAAGTTGCATACCATGAACACGAGGTGACCTGCATTGCTGAAATGCAGGGTACAGAGAATGGCTCCTGAGATCCCTCTCCAGGGCTCATCTCTTTCTACCACAGCAGGTCCACTGGCTCAGCTTGTGTATGTAGTTAATATGTAGAAAATACTGTCACTTACATTATCCCTAGAAAGAAGAAAAATATAGAAGAGAGATATGGGACCAGTTTATAAAGAAGATTGAAGTCTACAATAAGGAAAATGGCCTGGAGAATGATAACATAAGCCTAGAAATGAATGCGTTTAATGACCTGGTGAGTGTGGCTTGGGTGGTTTAGCTCTGTTTCTTCCTTCACATTTTTACAGTGTGTTGGTTTTCAATGTTTTATTTACTTTTTCCATGAAGACTGATGGCGAATTCGCAAAATTGATGGATGAAGTTTTATTGCCAATGTTTGATGGGGAGGAGAAGCCTCAAACACAGCCAGTTGGTGATGTCTTTAAATTTGAATATTCGCCCGCGAGTGGTAATGTGACTCCTGTCCAGGATCAGGTATGATGGTATCACATTCCCACCGTGAACTGCCCACTGGGAAGCCAAAAAGGAACTGGAGTTCTCACTCATGTCAGCTGTGGAACAACACACAGCTCACTATTTGACTAAGTGTTCTGCCCTGTGGATTGTGGCTAGAGGCAATAACTGCTTGTAGGTTACAACCTTCTCCTGCTCAGGGTAGATGTCCTGCCTGATGGGCTTTAAACATGGCTGGTGCCCTTGAAGGGCAGGTGCTCCAGGGGAGGAACTGTGACAAACCCACCTTGCTGCAATCTTTCTAATCCACACAATGTGTGCCTTGCTTCCAGCCTGAGTAACATGGATGGCAACGTAAAGTAGCCAAGGAGTGAAGCGACCACTGTGCCTTTGTCTCAGAGCCTCCTGCCCCAAGATGTGAGCTGCCTGATGATGAGGAAGAAGGTGTGAACTAGAGGAAGGGAGCAGAGCAGAAGGGACCTCAACATCTCAGAATCCAACACTCAAATCCCTTCAGAGCCACACTGTGGTGTGAACTCCAAGGCATGATCACACTAAAATAAAAAACCTTACAAACACTTTAANCCACTGGGAAGCCAAAAAGGAACTGGAGTTCTCACTCATGTCAGCTGTGGAACAACACACAGCTCACTATTTGACTAAGTGTTCTGCCCTGTGGATTGTGGCTAGAGGCAATAACTGCTTGTAGGTTACAACCTTCTCCTGCTCAGGGTAGATGTCCTGCCTGATGGGCTTTAAACATGGCTGGTGCCCTTGAAGGGCAGGTGCTCCAGGGGAGGAACTGTGACAAACCCACCTTGCTGCAATCTTTCTAATCCACACAATGTGTGCCTTGCTTCCAGCCTGAGTAACATGGATGGCAACGTAAAGTAGCCAAGGAGTGAAGCGACCACTGTGCCTTTGTCTCAGAGCCTCCTGCCCCAAGATGTGAGCTGCCTGATGATGAGGAAGAAGGTGTGAACTAGAGGAAGGGAGCAGAGCAGAAGGGACCTCAACATCTCAGAATCCAACACTCAAATCCCTTCAGAGCCACACTGTGGTGTGAACTCCAAGGCATGATCACACTAAAATAAAAAACCTTACAAACACTTTAATCCATGTTCTCAGCTCCTTTATATTAATGATTCTCAGAACTTTTAGATGTAACTTTTTAAAAAGATCAAATAAAGCCTTTTCTTTAAACTAAAGCTTTATTTAAAATACAGTGTTTTGCTGTCTTTCTATCTCTGTGGAAGTGAATTTTTATTTGGTTAGCACATAATTCTGCTGGAAGGTAGAGCTGATGGTGGTCTGGAGGAAGTGTGAGTAAGTCTTGTCATTATGGAGTCAGCATAACTCCATCCTTGATTCATCTTTTTTTCCGGGGTTTTAGGTGCCCTCTATTGGCAATAATCTGAAAGCCTATATGGAAATTTCTGGAATTCAATTATGTTAATTCACATAAATTTGACAAGTGAAAATAGTTTTCCTTCGGTGCAAAGAGATTACCCCTCATTTTGTTTGACTGCACTACACCTGTACCGTGAAACTCTTCTATTTTTTAAAAAATATTAAAAGGTGGGGCTGGAGAGATGGCTCAGTGGTTAAGAGCACTGACTGCTCTTCCAAAGGTCCTGAGTTCAATTCCCAGCAGCCACATGGTAGCCCACACTGATCTGTAATGAGGTCTGGTGCCCTCTTCTGGCCTGCAGACATGCATGCAGGCAGAACACTGTATACTTAACAAACAAAATTTTAAAAAATATTAAAAGGCTTTATTCATCCTCAAATTGAAAAAACTCCAATGACGTCAATGGGTGAATGCACAATAAAACTGAAAATCTTATAACTTCTTACCATGCCATGTCTGACATGAATATCTTTATGCACATACATAGCAAGCACAGCTATAAACATTTTTAGTTAAAAGAAAATATGAATGGAAAATATATACGTATAAAGCCTTACAGAGTAGAGTCTGCTTATCAGAGTGATCCTTCCCACCAGGGTTTCAGCAAGACCTCACTTTCAAGAGCCACAAAGTGCATAGTTGTTGGCTCCTAGAAGCTGGTGAGACCTTCTCTTCATACTTAGATTTTTTTTCTTGTTCTGAACTAATTCTGTCTTTGACAGGATTAGGGTCTTTGACTGATAGAGCAAATCTCCTCTTAGTCTCTGACACATCCTGAAAGGGTGAGGTAGTAAAGTATCTGTGACCTTAGGCGGAGACCTCTTGTTCGTTCCCAGATGCCCAGACCCAAAGTAATCACACAAAAACTATATTAATTACAACACTGCTTGGCCTATTAGCTCAGGCTTCTTATTAACTAACTCTTGTATATTAAATTAACCTATTCCTATTATTTTGTGTTTTACCATGGTCACCTTTCTCCTTCTGCAGCTATAAAGTGGCTCCTTAATTCTGCCAACTCTCTCTATATATTTCTGGTCAGATTTCCCACCTGGCTATATTCTACACTGCCATAGGCCCAAAAAAGCTTCTTTATTAACCAATGGTAATAAAGCATATTCACAGCATACAGAGGGGAATCCCACACCACCTAACTGTTCTGACTCCAAGAAATGCTTCTGGTAGCAGGTTCCTGATACACAGAAGATCACAGACGTGTTTAGTAACATCCTTGTAGACCAGCTAGCCTTGCACATTGTAGATGTCTGGGATCTCTTGCTATTTGAAGATGGTGAAGCATCCAAGACTAGGAAAATGTTTGATGTGAGGGAAGATCCAGTGTCACATAGCAAGGAGATCAAAAACCCAAATCTTGCTTTTGTCTGCGATGTCCCTGGGCAGCAAGGGGCTCTGACCCTGTACCAGAAGATCCATCGGAGGGGTGAGTGTGTTCCTGACCGGCCGGCAGAAGCCCCGGAAAGGGAGCACAGACACTCCTCACCCAATAAACTTTCTGGTCATTCTGCAGGGGCTTCTCTCCCCAGCTACTGCCTCTCTCT
>LOEQ01008239.1:9707-21835 GCA_001685075.1 Bramus lutescens
TTTCCACAGAGGATGAGAACCTGTGGATTGCTTCCAGACTAATATGGTTTGATAAACCAAAACCCCCTGAAAGGTTGCCATGAACATCCCCCCAAAATTACTTTGCCTAACTGCTGACAGAGACGAGCCTAGCACACAGGATACACCATGAAATACCTGATTAACAGTGCCCCAAATCAGCAAGCAGTAGTCTAGAGAACTATGCCCAAATTCCAAAATATTGTTTATAAATGCTTCTTTACTTTAAAAGGGGATAAAATTATCTTCCAGGCCTCACATGTTAGAATATTTTGTCACTCACAAGAATAGAGACTAGAATTGTGACTGCCAGAAGCAGAGATTTGGAGAAATGGGATGCTGGTCAAAGGATCCAGACTTGCAAAAATTAAGCCAAAATTATCTCAGGGCCTATACCTTGAGGCCCATATAACAGAGAAAAGCTGGGAGAAAGGAGGCAGAGTCAGAGAGCAGCCATGTAGCCCTGCCAGAGATGGATGCTGGAAATTTAGCTGGTAAGCCACAACCATGTGGCAATACACAGATCAATACAGATGGGTTAGTTTAGGGCATGAGTTAGTCAGAAATACACTTAGGCTATTGGCCAAACAGTATGGCAAATAATATGGTTTCTATGTGATTATAGTGGGGCTGAGTTGTTGGGAAATATACTAGCAGCATCCTTACTACACAAGTCAAAGCAAGAACTCAGTTTATTACTGTGAGTGTCAACTTATATAGGTTAAGTGACATTGTGTGATGTGGGGTACCTCTAGCCAATGAGAGACAACCATTCCCTCCTTCTGACTGGAAGGGCTTCTACATAGATTTTTCTGCCTCATCCTCACTCAGTAGCTTTGAGACTATCCTTCAAACTTGAGCCAGGCTTTTCTCTGCCCTACAGGCCTCAAGGCAATCACAGTTCTAATCTCTATTTCTTGTGAGTGACAAAATATTCTAACATGAGAGTCCTGGAAGATAATTTTATTTAATTCCAAATTTCTCCTAATTAGGGTATAGTATTTAACATATGTTCTTCTAGTGACACTTTGCTAACATGGTTTGTTAAAAAAAGAAAGAAAGAAAAAAAGCTGAATTTCTGAATATGTAGTAGCAATTAAACTTTGTTACTTTCACTAAGTAATTGCTTTATAAAAGATTAACTTAGAGAAACGTTTTCAAATGACAGTAAGAAAGAGTCTACACTCTAAGGTTCGTGACATATCCTTCCAATGAATCTTCAAAAGCTTATGATTTTTATGTTGTGCAGAAACTAATATATTCTAAGGTAAATTTTAACATGTTTACATATTAAAGATATATGTTTACCTGTAAAGATCAAGTTTAAAAAGATTTGATGGCTGTGAGATGGTTCAGTAAATAAAGTTCTTGCTGATCAAGCATGAGTACCTGAATGTAGTGCCAGTACTGACTTAAAAACCCAGGTATAGTAACAGGAATTGTGGAGGCCCAAAATGTGGGCCCATTTTTACCTTGCCTGACAGTCAGAGAGTTGGAAGTCACTCAAATGGTGGACAAGCATAGTTGCACTTCCCAACTCTGGATGTGATTACTTGATTTTTTTTTTGACATTAAGATAGCTATATTTAATCCTGACAGATGGTCATGATACACAAACATACTTTTTCTCCTTCTTTTGTAACTATGAGGTTACCTTCAGGATATGTGATCTAGAACAGCTATACTGCTTTAAAAAAAGAATGCTAACAATTTAATTTCTAAAAGGGTTAAAGCAATTAACTGTTTAAGCTATCCTTTGTATCATGTTAATAAAGTATTTTGTTACCTTCTCTGCCCATCCCCCATTTGCATCGGGTATAAAACCTACAGAAAATTACATGTAGGCGATTTCAGTAATCACTGAAATGGTCTCCCAGTATTATTCTTTGATTTCTTTTTTATGTGTTTTCATATTCTTTACTAATATTTCTAAATTCCCAGGCCCCTATCCTGGCAAGAGATATTTTTCTTGACTCTTGTCCATGACAAGAAATCTATAATTCTAGTCTTGGGGAGACTGAGACAGGGAAATCTCTAAGTCTAGATAGCTACTTACCATAACCAATCAGTGAACACTAGGTTTAATGAGAGACTCTGCCTCATAAAAAAAGATGCAAAATGATAAAGCAAGACTTCTGAAATTTGCCTCTGACCTCCACTATGCAAGCCAGGACTCATGCATCTGCATATATACAGGTGAGTACTCAGCTCCCACATACACACGTAAACAATACAAATAAAATTAAAAACATTTGAATCAAAAATACTAATGAGCTGAATGCTTATTTTCCACTTAACTGTTTCTAGTTATGTCTTCAGAATTACCATTAAAGTTTTATTCATTTTCTATCATAGATGTGCTTGTTGTTGCAGTGGACACTAAAATTGATTTTACCACGTTAAAATAAATTATAGTGATTTTTAAATACTTAGATTGTATAAAGATTAAACATTTCAAAAATATTTTAAGTGGTAACTATAACTTGGTCTCCAGGACTTAAAAAATGTTAGCAATAGGTAGGGCAGTGGTGGCACATGTCTTTAATCCCAGCATTCAAGAGGCAGAGGCAGGTGGATCTCTGTGAGTTAGAGGCCAGACTGGTCTATAGTGTGAGTTCCAGTACAGCCAAGAAATCCTGCCTAGAAAAAAAAACCCCAAATCAAAAAACCATCATCAATAGTAATAATAATAAAATCATTCATGAAAGATGATGAAAGTCAGAAGTGGACATTTTGAGGATTTCAATCCATCTTACATTACAGAGGGAGCTGCAGAAAGCAACAGGGCAGGGGCAATCACCTCAGTTTGAGGTAGCTGAAATCTCAAGGTTAGTGAGACTCTCAGTTCAAGGGAAGAACAATAAAAGATAACATGGTTACACAAATTTAATATCATTCTGCATTTTATTTGTAATTTGGTTTCCAGTTCTATGAAGTCAATATATATCTTCATGGAAATCCCATGGCCAGTATCTTCCCCTTCTTGCCCTGAAGTTCTTTCGTAATATAGATCACCTCATCCCATTCACTACTATACTTCAAGGATTAAAATAATTCACTAAACTCTCCCAGGCACTGTCAGTTCTGCTCCTTGAGGACAAAAAAAAAAAGAAAGTAAAACCAAACAAATAAAAAATCTATCCACCTCAATTCCCCCAAAACAAAACACTCACCCATCTTACATAACTTTTCTTTTTATTTATTTATTTATTTATTTTAAAATCAATAGAGCTTTCTTCTGACTCATCGAAAGAGACCAGAACAGCCCCACCATGTTACATAGAATTTATCTCACTGCCCACTATTTTTTTCTAGTTATTTCATTTTATATGAAATTTAATTTGCTTATCCATCTACTCTCCTTTTTCAAGTTTAGTTATTTTTCTGTATTTCCAAAAGCTAGTTTGCCTTGTGACTTCTATAGATATATTATGACAAATTGTTTTAAATATACCTTAGAAATAAATAAACATTCTTGCATTATTTGTTCATTCATTCATTTCCTTTGGTCTTTTTGGTCCAAAATGTTACTGGCAAAGTGTTTAGAATGTCTATGGTATTGTCAGTCATTTTCTCTGTTATAGGCACAAATGGGATTATATTTCCGGTTTCCTTGTAGGTACATGTGGATAAGTGTCTGGAGTTTTATAAAATGTAAAATGAGTTACATTATGTATGTTATGTACAGAATCTGACCATCAAGCTCTTCTTGTTATTTTGGGTGTTTCTATATCCACACAGGTTATGTTTATGAACGAATTAAAATTAGAAGAGAGGGGAGATCTATAAAAGTGGAGGCGCTTGATATGCTGCAGCTTGACTGAGAAGAGATGTACTTGCTAGAGATGTTTACCCGAGTGAATCAAAAGCTTGTGTTATGCTTTAGCTGATGCACATTTTCAGTGATGTTAATATTACACACACAAGTTATTTACTTGGTATGTACTACTCAAAACTGAGTAATAACAAATTAATCTTTGGGAGGCACTTTCTTCACTTTTAACTGAGTCCTTCTTTACTGACTTTGGGCCTTAGTATTGGATATGGTGATGAATTCTTTAAGGATAGAAGATAGATAGATAGATAGATAGATAGATAGATAGATAGATAGATAGNGACAGACAGACAGACAGACAGATAGATAGATAGATAGACAGATAGATAGATAGAGAAATTAAAGAACAGAGTTTGCAAGGGATGGAAATTGAAGTTGATATGTGTGAAATCTAATCTGTATGGTGGAGGCAGTTGACAGGGAATATGGTAGTGTGTAGCCACCATGAGTTTTTCCACTGTACAAAATAATAACATCCCATCAATCATATACAATCATCAGACTCAATTGTGCCCATAAGGCTTTCTAACCACGTTGCCCACATGCTGGGAGAAGATAACTTCCTGAGGCTTGGGTTTAATAAGTCTGCATTTCAACTTGGCTGCTTGGTGAGTTCCAAATCTTTGTCCTTCTCCTTGACCTGACTGTACACTGGGCTTGTTTACTTTATTGGTACTGTTGACCGTTGGACGTTCATTCTTCTGAAGGACTATTCTAAACAGTGCAGGGTGTTTAGCATTGGCTCTGTCCTCTACCAACTAGGTGACAATAGTACTATTTCTTAAGACTCCATTTATGGTGACAAATTGTTTTCAGTTATTGTCATACTCTCAGATGATGACACAACTTCCAGTTGAGATAAAGCTGTTCCATGAAGTTTAATCTCCTTATTTCTGAGAATTCATTATTTATTTTATGTAAAGAATTTTCTTTTCTTTTTTTGCCAAAATACATTTTCCTTTCCATTGTTTGTCCCATATTTTTATTTCATTGACTTAAAGTTCTTTTTTCAGTTAAATACATTTTTCTGATAACATGACATAGAATGTATGAATGGCAAAGTTTTTGAAAATGTATGGCTCTTGATTTAAATTATTCTACTTGATTTAATAGTCTAGCTGAGACTTAAGTTTCCCATGATTGATCCTTATTTTCAACTGAATTAGATCTTGAAATCTTAGAGAGTAAAGCTAGCTAAGGTACAGTTCTACTGATGAGTAAAAATTACTTTCCCTGAGAACTCTAAAGAGATTGTTCTGCCATATTTAGCTTCCACCATCCCTATTGTTAATAAACCTGGTGCAATTCTGAATGTGAATTTACTGCTTTTCTTTCTCTGAAGATGCTTTTACATCCTGCTTTCTGTGGCTAGTGCTAAGGAATCCACCATAACACACTTCAGTGTGGGTCCTCTACATCATTGTTCTAATCATTTGGAAATCCCTCTGTGTAAGAGAGTCCATGTTCTTTAGATGGGAGTTTCTTTTCAGTATTTAATAATTTTTCTCATTCTTCTTCACTAAACCTTTCTCTTTCAGGTCTAAATGTTCACTGTTGGAGATCCCAGAAAAAATTGTACTACTGATTCTTCCTCAGAGATTTCTTCAACTTTACCATTAAACATTTTCTGCCTCATTTTCCACTACCATAATTTTACTTTAAAATCTTTTGTTGTTTCCTGATAATAAAAAAAAAACATTGTACCACAATTTCAATTTTATGAGTACAGTTAGTCCCATATCTCCAAAAATCCAAAAAAAATCTAATGAAGTCTTTTGAATGTTTAAGAAGGTATTGTTACTTCCCTGGATCTACTTCCTCTGTTTTCATTACTATGGTTTTTATTTCTCAATGCTAGAAGCTTCCTTATAAACCTGGTTGTGGAAGACTTTCCATGAAGACTTAAGAGAAAGCAATAAAAATTTGCTATTTTCAGATATGCAGGACTATGTGAGTGTTATTCACTGGCTGGATTTACTGCACAGTACTTAACTGGGCTTTGCAGGAATTAGTAAAAGTATGCTGTTTTTTAGTTGCTCCAGTACAATCTGTAGAATGTAGTCACCATTCCTCCTAGCTCAAGCATATCAACATATTTATAACATTTTTTAAATCCAATTGGGCAGAGGTAGCTGAGCTTTAATGATTAGCTAATGAATGATTCAATTTGCCATATTATACTTGACCTTAGCAAGATGCAGGGTCCTGAGGTCCAATTGAAACTGAAGGATACTAGATATTGTATTTTTCAGTCTATTTATTTATTTTTCATGTGTATGGATGTGTTGAATGATTGTTGAGGAACTTAGAAAAGAGAATTGAATCCCTTGGAACTGGAGTTACAGATGGTTGTGAGTCATCTTGTAAATGCTTAGAATCAAATCTGCATCCCTCAAAGAGCACCCAATGCTCCTAATCACTAAAACCACCTCTACAGTCTATAGGACACTAGATCTCAAGGCAGGGTTAGGACAGTGACCTGTAAAGTCAGATGACTTTTTCTATAGCTTAAAGATCCAATTTTCCTCTAGACCCATCAAGACTGCTATGTACTAATATGACTTCTTCCTTCTGTTTATTGTGGTTCCATGATGAAATATCCCACTTCTATTGAGTTTCTTAAGGACAACATAATTTTCAGCTTTGATAAATTAAACTCATAATTACCAAGATAATCTAAATGATGTCTTAAAAGACATGATATTTAATCCATAGAATCTGGGGATTCTGCTTAATATGATAGAAAAGGGCCTGCCAAATGAGATTAAGCTAAGGAACTTTGGAAAAGGAGATTGTTGTATATTCCTAAGAGGATGGTTTGTTCACAGAAGAGGAAGGAGGATATGTAACAATGGAAGAAGAACTGGAATTGAGGATACTTTGCTACTTGCTTGACGGTGAAAATAGTGGCCTCTCAAAGCTGGAAATGGCAAGGAGTCTCTTAGGTGGAAGCTATTAACACACTGTGATCTTTTCAGTACCTGAGAACATTTTAGAATTCTAACATCTCAAGCTACAAGAATATGAACATGTATTGTCTTAAGTCACTGATTGCAATTGCTGAAAGCAACTATGACACACTGACACACCTTCTCCTCCACTGCCCAAACTGTGCTGAAGTTTTCCTGTCACAGAGTTTCTTATTTTAAGAGATCGGTTTGCTAAATGCATGTAATACATGTGGAGGCCAGAAGAGGAGATTGGTTCCTCTGGAACTGTTTTTACCATGGCTGTGAGTCAGCAGACTAAAAGGCAAATTCTAGTCTTTTGAAAGCAGAACAAGCTCTCTTAATCACTGAGCCACCTCTTCAGACTCAGCAGTTTCTTTATTCAGCTCAAATGTGCCCTTTTAGTTTTTCTTACCCTTTTTCATGTGCCAAGGTTAAAGCCATACCTAAAACCTTATTATATCCTACACATGTAACTTCTTGAAAATGTTTGTTAGATAATAAGAATGAAGTTTTATTTCATTTATTCAAATGTTGTGTTTGTGATAAAGGGTAGCTTATTACTAGCCAGATTTATTATCTTCCAGTATTTTCAGGTTAAAATCAAACACATAGGGTTTGGGAGCAAAGCCCTAAGATTCAAGGCAGGGAAGTACTATTTCCAGTAACAGTCAACATTGCTTTAAAACTATTGGTAAATGCCCCCCCAAATCAGGAAGCCTGAATTGCCACTACAAACACAGGGAAAATAGAAAACTTGTCTTTACTTGCATGCAAGTGTTCCTACAAATACTTAGACAATTAATAGTTCAGACTTCATTTTTATATGTAATACAGTCTTTTAAACATACAATTGCAGGGAAAGATGACTCAGAAGTTCAGATAACTTGTCACTCTTCCAGAGAGCACTGGTTTAGTTCCTAGCATCCCATGTTAGTTCACAGCAGTCTGTATCTCTAGTTCAAGGACATCCAATTCCCTCTTCTGACCCTAACTGACACCAATCATTCATTTGGTACACTTATATAGATGCAGGCAAATAAAAATAAACACACAATCATGGGAAAAGAATAAAACAAAATTAGAAACAAAAAAGTTCTTTACATATCATAACTATACAAATAATAGAAGATATACATGAAACATATGAAATACATAAGCTTAACCTGTTGTTAAAATAAAAATGGAAGAGTGAAGGTAATATGAGGCAAGTCAAATGAGCTAGCTAATCTTAAAAGAATCAAGGAAGTGTAAGGAAAAGTTTCAAGAGCTCTGAATAGAATTTTAATGGACAGAGTATTGTTTAGATACAACCTGAAAAGCTCTCTCGAACTAAGATATAAAAAAGGGAGGTTGGTGAAGAGGCCTAGAAGGGTGAATGAGGGGTTTATATCATCTAATACTGTAGACATAGAAATCAGGGAACAAAAAAAGCAGTGTTAAGAAAGACAATTATTCAAATGTCTAAGATGTTGTTCAAAACAAAAAAAATGTTCTATTTTGAAAGTCCAGTAATGTTATCCCTTAATCAACAAAGAACTTAAGATTCATTCAATCAGGTCAATGTAAAGCTAAATTAACATTAAATCATATAATACCAATAAATTGTTTCAAAAAGTTAAAAGCCCGAGAATGTCAGGAATTGCTAACAGCATGAAGGCATGAGAATTCATGTAAAGCTGCAGTGGACTTTTAACTATGAATACTATGGGAAGTAGTGGGGGACATATCAATAAATGTTAATAACATGTGTGTGTGTGTGTGTGTGTGTGTGTCTTGACTGAGCAATCCTACTTTTAAGTTATAGCCTATAAAAGTGAAAGCAATTACATTTAAATGTTTGTATAAAATTGTTTATTGATGAAAACTAAAGGGAAAAGAGAATAAAAAGAACAAAGGCATGAGGTATTGTGTGTTTAATTCTTTTAGCCACCCATAAGGTTGCACTTCAGGGTTCTAAAGCTGGCACATGTACCCCCTCTGTGCGCATGCATGGGTCGCCCATCATCTGTGTCATCAGCACCTGACGCAAAAGCCCCTGTATGAAGGTGCAAGGTGTAGCACCGCCCATCATCAGTGTCTGATGTAGGCACGTCTTTCCCCTCGTGCACATGTGCTAGGAAGCCTTTAAAAGCTGGACACACCATTTTTACCTCCCCTTCTTTCCACAGCGTTTCCTGAGGCCCATGAGCACAAACCCCCTTAATAAACTCCTATGTGAGTTTCTTTGTGTCTCGTGTCCTCTTCTCATTTCCGCTGGACATTTTTATCTGGTGCCATGACTTGGATGATTCACCCACCCCAGGCCCTATCCTGGGCTGGAATTTCTAACCCCAGGCCCCTGTTCTGTGGCTGGGACCTGCCCCAGATGCCTGGGACTGGAATCACAATAGGGGATTTTCTCAAAAACGACCCATATGTTCCATCTATCTGCCTGAATGCAGCCCCTCTGAACAACACTGGCTTCTAATGGTGAGTGTTCCCATTCCAGCCAGCTTAACTGTTTCTTTGAACCCTAGGAATTGACCACTGAGCTCCAGCAACCCATTAATGTTCCTAGAGACAGGGTACTGCCCCCAACCATGGTCTTCTAGGCCTTGGTTTTTCCCTTCACTGGCATTCAAATTCTGCTTGCTTCCCTCAGTTAAGCTCGTGTTTGGGACTGCCCGGCCAACCCACTTGAGACTGAAGGCCCAGGGTGCTTCAGACCTTCATCTTTTCTTTTCTTTTCTTTTCTTTTCTTTTCTTTTCTTTTCTTTTCTTTTCTTTCTTTTCTTCCCTCATCATAAACACCGCTCAGAGTGGCCCTACGCCTCTCTGGTTTCTGAGTCACCCGACCAGATCCAGCTAGGCCATAACACCCTGCTTGCAGTCAGAGGATGCTCATGAATGTGTCCTGGGTGTTTGTGCCAATTTGTAACCTGCCTATATGGGAAGATGTTCCCATTATAGGCCTTGAGGTGCTGTGAGTTTTCAAGGCCTTGACCGTGGGAAGCAAGCCTTCCAAGCCTATCAATCCGGCCTCCCCACTAGGATGCCTTTGAGAGGCCCTAAAGCCTCAGGCCTTAATGCCTTACTTACAGACCTCCACACTTAACCATCTTTGTTCAAAAACAAATAGCCCCAGAACACCTTAGAAGGGAATTTAAAATGGCTACCTAGCAGCACCTTTAATCCCATTTTGCGGGAGTTATCAAATTATTGCCAGCGCACAGGCAGATGGAAGGAGATTCCCTACATCAAAGCCTTCTTCTGCACAAGCTCTAAGGTTGATCCCTCTGTCCTTCCACACTGTTCACCTGTGCACATGTTTATAGCTATGCCATCTGCTCTTGAAGAACCCGCTACCTCTGCTCTGGACCCAGCTAAAGGACCTCCACTTTTCCAACCTTGGTAAACTACCCCCGCTTCTGCAGCTCCTTCAGTTAACTCACCACCTCCAGCTGCTTGCTCTGCAGCTCCCTCTCTCCCCTCCCCACCTGCTTGGTCTCCAATAGCCCCGCTAAATTCCTCTTCTTCTCTGGTGCTGGGATGTGACAGCTGCCCTGTGCTGGCACCCACCTTTACCCCTCCTCTCACATGTTCACATGCCGCCACGGAAACTAACCCTAACCATGCCAAGCCTGCTACAGTTCACCTGTTGTGAGAGGTGGCTGGCATAGATGGATTGATTAGGGTACATGTTCTATTCTCTCTCTCAGAGCTCTCCCATATAGAAAAATTACTGGGTTCCTATACATCTAATCCTACCACTTTCATAAAACAATTCTAATATCTTACTCAATCTTATAATCTCACTTTTAATGACATCTACATGATCCTATCTAACAACCTACTTCCTGAAGAGTGCAGACAAGTTTGGGAGCAGGCCAGGCAACATGCAGACAAGATTCACCAAACCCTTGCCTCCCACCCTCTGGGGGCAGAGGCAGTCTCAGAGCAAGAGCAGCACTGGGATTATAACATTTCAGGTAGAATCTTAGCTAGGGAGCAGTTTTTGACTTGCTTCCTGGCAGGTCTTCATAAGGCTTCGCTCAGCCAGTAAATTATACTGAACTCTCAGAGATTATTCAGGATACAAAGGAAAATTCTTTCGCATTTTTGGAATGCCTCACGAAGGCTCTGTTACATTATACTGATTTAGATCCAGAAACAACAGAAGGCAGGCAGTTACTCATGATGCATTTTTTAAGCAGTGCTACTCTGACATTAGGGTTAAGCTTAGTCCCTTGACCCCACAGGCAGAAGTCCTAGAGGTGGCTTTTAAGGTGTACCATGTAAGAAATGACAAAGCCCACAATCACTGTCATGTGGTAGCCACAGCCTCCGGACAAGCTGAGGTGACAGATTGCCCAATCTGTGCTGTCTGTGCTGATCCCCTGTCCCCCAGAGTGCAAGAACTGCCAGGTCTGTGTTTCAAATGTGGTAAAACCGGTAACTGGGCTCGAGCATGCCCTAATCCTCATCTTAGTCCTAGGAGACCTTGTCCAAGGTGTCAAAGGGAAGGTCATTGGTCAGTAGATTGTCCTCATGCCAATAGTGGCATAGAGACATCGGACCCAGAAAATTCCCAAGTTGACATTCTAGGCTCCTTTGACCCTACCACAAGTGTCATCTGTAATAAGGAGCCATGGGTAATCATGACGGTATCAGGATGGCCCATCTCCTTTCTCGTGGACACCAGAGCCACATACTTTGTACTGAGGGAATTCTGAGGGCCAACCTCTCCTTCTAGTTTCCCTTCTGTTGGGATAGGGGGACAGCCATATCTACCTCAACAGACTCCACCACTTAACTGTGTGTTTAGAGACATTTATCTCACTCATTCATTTTTAGTTTTGCCAACCTGTCCAGTACCTCTCATCAGAAGGGAATTTTTTAACAAAGGTAGGAACCTCCATTTCTTTTGCTCCTCCTATTTACCTTACCCCTGACTCACCAGCAGCTCCACTCCTCCTTCTCCTAGCTCCCCAGTCTTCCAACCCTAACGCACCTTTTCCTCTACCAGCCTCCCAGGTAGAGGACACCCAAAACCCCTCTGTTGCTAAACACCGTTTCCCCATTGTTATCCAATTACAGGAACCAACTAAGTACATTACCCAAGATCAGTATCCTCTCTCTCTACAGAGCCTTAAGGGATTTAAACCTAATATTTCTGACCTTTTAAGGAAAAGGCTTCTTCACCCCACCTCTTCTTCCTTTAACACCCCTATAATTGCTGTTTAAAAAAATCTAATGGACCTTATCGTCTGGTTCAAGACCTCTGGCTCATTAACTCTTCAGTGGCCCCTCTCCATCCAATAGTCCCTAACCCTCTCACCCTTCTA
>LOEQ01008239.1:40486-54175 GCA_001685075.1 Bramus lutescens
GAAGTTGATTCCTCCCACTCCTGCCCAGACCACCAAAGCAGCAGGATGTAATCTACCCCACTGAAAAAGGTACTTAGCTACATGGTTAACATAGATCATAATGTGTTATTATAAGCTACAAGAGCTAATAAGTAGCCTGACCTAATAGGCCAATGAGCTTTATTACTTATAGAGATCTCTGTGTAATTTTCTTTAGAGCTTGCTGGCTGTGGGGTACCAGGTGGGACAGAAACCCCAACAAGAAAGCCCATTCATGTTACAGATGACTGCCATAATAAAGAAGAAACAATTAGAAAAATCACAACTACAGACTAGAATTTGAACATTTTGAGACTCTGATACAGTATTGATGAGTAGTTAAAATGTTTCAACTTTCACCTTGTAGTGTTTGTGTACACCTTTAATCCCAGCACTCAGGAGACAGAGGTAGGTGGATCTCTGTGAGTTTGAGGCCAGCCTTGTGTACAAGAGCTAGTTCTAGTTACAAAAGAGGCTCCAAAGCTACTGAGAAACCATGTCTCAAAAAACAAAATAAAACAAAAATAAAACAAAACAAAAACACAAAAAAAAAACAAACAAGCAAATAAAAAGATGTTTCAACTTCCAATCTAAACAGTATAGTGGCTACTAAAAAAGTTAAATGAAATTATTAAGATATATCCCAGAAATTCTACTCTTTAAGGATGTATCCCAGATAAATGAAATCATGATTTTAAAGAGGTCATTGTATATATGTGTTTGCATTAACATTATTCACTATAGTCAAGCTAGAAAGCACTCAGCTGTCTAGTTACAAATAAATGGTTAAGCCAAGCATGGAAAATACAACTAATGAAATTTTACTCAGTCTCTAGTAGGAAGGAAATTATAAAAATATTGGGGACATTATATTAACTGAAATGGGACAATTACAAAATGAAAAATGCTACATAATTTAATTTAGATGAGATTTCTACTAGTTAAAATCACACAGCCAGTAGAACAGTGCTTTCCAGTGGGAGGTCAGTAAGAATACAAAGTTGTATTTTTTTGTGCCATGAGACTGAGTGAGGACTTCATGAGAATAAATATTAAATAGAACAAGAAGCAAAAATAACAAGCAACATCCTTCTTATGAGCAGAATGGGAGGGGAATATGGCAACCTGCACAGTTCAGATAATGATCTATGGAGACCACAAATATGGTTTTGAATGAATAAGTACACTGAGTACATAGCAAGCCAAAGTAAAAGATCAAATAGCAGTTACCAACTGAAGAGATGATAGATAGCAAAGCACCCAGTAAAAATTGAATGAATTGGCTGGAGTTTCCTATAGAGAGTGTTCTGGGAAGAGCAGAGTGAGACTTCAAGAAAAAGAACAATAACAAAAAATGGAGATAATATCATCAAATTGGGTATTCAGAACACCCAATTGAATCTGACAGGGGAAGTCTAGGCAGCTAGCTGGAGTTCCTGATTGAGCCGTCTCTCCATGGAGGAGCTCCAAGTGGCTGAACATCTAATCCATTTTCAACTACAGGCATTTTCTATCTAGGGATAAATAATAGTAACATCTGTTGGAAATGGGTCTCCTTATAGTTGTTCTCAAAAACATAACATTTGTATTCTTGGAGTGTTTTCTACTCTCTCCTCTGTCACAGTAGAGGGAAGCCCATCAGGCAAGGGACCTTTGAGAAAAATGTTGAGATAAATCTGTTGAGGTTTGAAGTGGTATGGGAGAAAAGTAGATCAAACTTTAGATTCCCAGTGAACTCAGGCAACAAATGGCAATTTGAAAGGACTTTGGGGGAGGGTTAAGAGGGAAGAGGCAGGGAGGGGAGCAGAGAAAATGTAGAGCTTAATAAAAATCAATTTTAAAAAAAGAAAGAGCAATGTACATTGCAGATGCTCTTATAAGCATGTTTTTTTTTCCCTAAGGGAAGAAGAAAAGCTTGGGAAACACCAAGTTGATGCTGAAATAAAGATGGTTTTCAATGCAAGGCAGGCATCTCTTAAGATGGCAATTAGTTTAAATGTAGGCAGAGTTTTTCATTAGGCTCACCAGTCAGCTCTGTCCAACCAGCTGGTGTGCAAATAACCACACAGAATCTTATTATTAATTATAAAAGCTTAAACTTGTTACTAACTCTTACATGTTAAGGTGATACCTTATCTCAGTACAGTGTGTTCAACTCCTCTTTCCTCTGATTTTGCTCTTGACTCCTGAGACTCCACTCCCCTTCTTCCCAGTGTCCTCCTACTCTGATTCTCATTCCCAATCTCTTCTTGCCCAGGAATATGCCGGTCAGCTCTTTATTAACCAGTGAGAAGGATGTATATTTAGATGTACAAAGATTGTTCCACAGCACTTAAATTCTTTGAGGTTGATGATATTTCCCTTTTGATGATGTTTTGTTTGTTACCTGATTGTGTGGTGGCTCATTTAATGCTTCTCTTAAAATCATTTTGACACTTGCTATTTTGGGGAAAACCTTTGGCATATATGCTGATAACATAGGTAGTCTATTTCTGAGTCTCTTTCTTACTTTAAGTTAAGATATAAACTAAAAGTTGTTTCCTGAGCCTGTGAGTAAATTAATGTCACTAAAAAAAGATTTTTCATACAAAAGAAATATTTATGCAATAAAAACTACCTTCACATGTTTTTATTATGGTTGTCTCTGGTTTTATGCATGATAAAGAAAGTCCTACCCAGCCTAATATATTCCCAGTGTAATGCTTAAACAGTCTAAGGGGAAATGATAAGCTTTCACTTGCTCTGATTTCAGAAATTTGACCCTTCATTCAAATCCTTATAGCTGACAAAAGCATTTACCCTTGTATAACGCCATTGAGAAGCTCTAGGATTACAGAGAAAAAAGGCTGTTCCTGTTTGCTTCATTAGTGTCTAAGAAAAGGTATGCCTTCTCAAAGCCTCTTTTCCACAGGCTAAATTCTCTATCTAAAGATAATTTTGGCTTTTCAACATATAAGAAAACAATGTATTTGTAGAATATGATCCATTTAAAAGTGAATATATTAAGGTGGAGATTCTATTGATTTCCATTTTAAATAGTAGTAGTTATTAGGAATGCTAATAGTTATAATCATACAGATGGTAGCTTTGTGCCAGTCACTGAGCTAAAAATTTTACAGGCATTACTTCAGTTAACCTTTTCAGGCCTCCACAGTGTGGGCTATTATTATGACTGTTTTATAGAAAAAAACCCTAAAGATTAAAGAAGCTAAGTAGTTTATCCAAGGTCAAAGACCTTAAGTAGCAGTGCCAATCCTTACAAAATACAAAATTTGTCCATTTACTTAATTTATGAGGTAGACATAGATATGGCTCAGCAATTAGGAGTACTTGCTGTACTTCCATGGAGCTCAAGATCAATTTCTAGTATCTACATTGAATAGTTCACAACTGTCTATAGCTCTAATGTCCTCTAAGATCTGTTCTACATTAGGAAACAAATATCTAGTACTGGAAATTTAGCTGAGATTCCATGATAGGGGAGTGTATAGATTCCAAGAGTAAAAATATTTTTGAAAGGAAAGAAAAAACTAATACTGTTATTTTGCTAAATAGTCATAATATCAAACTGTCTATCAGACTTCACCAGAAAAATTTTAGTATATAATATAATAGCAGTTCACAGATAATCTTATGCCTGGTCAAAATGCAGAAAACAAGTGTCTGCATAATATTCAATCACAATTGGGATATCTGTATTACATTCCCTACATCTAGGGCTCAGTAACCATTGAAAAGGAGAGAAAAAGATTGTAAAAGTCAGAGGTAGACTGTAGCAAAACATTGTCTTCTGAACACAATAGGATCACTGCTCTAATGAACATACAGCAGCCATGACTTTCTGCATGAGACTTGCACATTATTGAGTCAATCAATATTCCATCAGTCTTACCAACTGGTAAAATGTAAAAGCAACTATGATAGCTGGATTGACAAGATACACCCACTGATACAATAACGCAAATATTATTGTAGTAAACTGAACACTTTCAGATTAGACATGAGTCCTGATTCACAAAGTGTAATTCATACTTGGTACCATTATTGTGACCAAGAACCAGGGCAAGAGAAGTCATATACTCTAAAGAGAACCCATTATTTTTATCTGCTAAATGGACATAGTATTAAACCAACACCTAATAATTTAAGTGTATATCCATAGATTAGACCTTCTCTCAAATCTCATCACAGAAGCTTTTTCTTAAAGTAGATGGTGATTAACACAGAGACCTACAACTGGTCAACAAATAAAAAGACATTTATATTATACTCCTTCTGCAAACTCAAAGATTGTCATGGAGAGAAGCAGAAAGATTATAAGAACCAGAATTCATAGATAACTATAAAGAAATTGCTTTTATATCTAAATTGCACATATGAACTCACAGCAGCAATGAGAGAATGCACAATATATTTTTAAGCTCAATTCCTGACAAAAATCTCAACACTAGCTGAGGATCTATTGGCAACTGATAGCTGCTGGGAGAGGAAGAGTCAGTTTTTTTTAACAGGTAACTTCTGTAGCTTGACTAGGCTCCAGAAGGTATTCCCATGTCCAAGAGTACTTGACCAATAAAAATTTGACATTATGGGTTAAAAAAAGATGATTAAAAAAGAAACCATAAAATTGAGTGAATAGGAAGGAGGGATGGGATCTAGGAGTAAAAAAAAGGTGAGTATGATCAAGATACATTGCAAGAAAGTGTGAAATTCTAAGCAAATAATAATACACATTTCATTTATAAAAATAAAATAGACACTTTAAAAAGTACTTGAAAATATGTGAAAATAAGTAGGTGAAATATGCAATAAAATCTAAGCCCTTTGATCAAGCTCTATTCTTTGCTGTTGGCTTTGAAATAAACAGGTGCTATTTTTGGGAAGGGGTTATAGTTGATCATATCATTCTAACATAAAATATAAACTCTTCAACAGAAAACAATTTCTTGCAGTTCTGTGATAGTCAGCTTTCATTATTGTAACAAATGCCAGTGACTAATGAACTTATGAAGAGAAAAAATTATTTTCACTCATGGTTTTAGATTTCTATTTACAATTAGTTGAATTTATCATATTTTGAGTGGTGTGGCAGCACCACACACTGAAACAGGGAAAACCCATTCACCTCACAGTGGAAAGTCAAAAGAGAGAAGGATCCTTGGGGGTATGCACTCAATGTACAGAAGCCTCTGAGTTCCCATCATTTCTCCACATACCCATCAATGGTTTTCACATTTCAAAAATTATCAGTTGATCCCAGCACTGATATACTTTTTGTAACACATATCTAAAGGCTGCTTAAATGTCTCATATTTAAAATACATTTGATTATCTCTTTTTAAATAACTTTTCCCATTCTCATTCTTGGGAACACTTAAGTATATAACTGTCATTTTCTTAAAGTCTTGAACTCACAGAACTTCAGGTTTGCTAGTATTGCAACCAAAAATAAATAAATAAATAAAAATCATGGGACATAGCTGCTTCTTAGAATGTTTGGTGAATGAATTGGTGAATGCACAAAATAAATCCATTCTATCTATGAAGTGTTATCTTTATGGATGAATAATTTAATAAAAATTTCATAAAGCCTTTTAAATTTCTGGTCATGGAAAACTGTAAGGAATACAAACTCTGCATGGTGGTTTGCATAGAAGCAGCCTATAGTGCTGAAATCTAAGAGGAAAAAGTCAACCAGATATGAGCACTTCAACATCTTCTGGAGGTGGAGAACAGTTATATTTCTCTGAATGTAGGATGAGAAACCCACTTTTTAAGAATCAGCCAGGCTGCCAAGATACATGGCTAAGACATAAATCATAAAGCAGTAATCTAGTGATGATAATGGGGGTGAAACTAAGACTTGAGATAAATATTCAGCTGGGGCAAAGTCAGTACAAGACAGGCAGCAAAGCTGATTTGATGCTTACCCTGTAGTTTAGACACTTTTCCTTCACATCTTTTAGTTTTGGAGGAAGAGTAACTTTAGAAATCTGTCTGAAGACAGATCGTTCTGGAGAGAAGGATAATGTGAGCTATGTACCAAGTAGAACTGAAGAATTTGCTTTTTAATAGTTAAATTTGAAAATACATATATGTATATAATTTTGTTTGCTATTAACATTACCCCCTCACCTTCCACACCTGTCACTCCCCCTCATGATAGGACAGTCTGAAATAAGTCAATGTTGTTTCAGCCTTTTGGAACATATAGATTCAGACAAAGTAATGATAGAGGGGAATGATTGACCTCTGCTATGCAAATGATTTGTATATAGCCAACACAAAATTCAAACAGATCAAACCATTAAGATGCTGGACATGGGAATCTCCTGACAAATATACATATAGCCAAACTGATTACATTCTGGTCAGCAAGAAACTCTTATCTATCATCCCAAACAACTGATCATTTCCTAGTTAGCACTTAGGGTGAGATCACCAACTTGTTTTAGCCAATATTCAAATGAAACTTAGTAGAGGCATGCTCGGCAAGATGAACTGCAAGACTGGTTGTAAACAAATGATGTACCTTGCTGTATGGAGAACTGCTGTGGGGGGAAGCAATGAAGGAAATCATTAAACAAACATTTACAAATACAGAAAGAAAATGGAAGAAAATCAAAAGAGCTATACAGGAAGCTGGAAAGGAGATGCTTGGTTATGCATAAAGAGGAACACCAGTAGAATGGCTTACTGCAGAGATGATCAACCTGGCAGAAGAAAGAAGGAAGCTAAAAAGCAAATGAAGTGGCAAAACATCACAAGTATCTGTGTAGGGAGGTCAAAAGAATACCAAAGAAGAATAGATAGCTATATATACAAGTATATGCAAATGTGTCAAAGAGGCTAGACTTCATAATGAAACGTATCTTTTCTCTGAAGCTATCAGGCAGTTAACTGCCAGAGATGCCCCTCAGATTCAGATAATTAAAAATGGGCAAAGTCACCTATTAACAGAACCAGGGGAAATAAAGCAAAGATGGAGACAATACTTCAATACTTCGATACCCTATACAATGACCTTAATTCTGTCAATGTAGACTACAATGAGAAACACTTTGGCAGCCACTCAAACACCAGTGAGGATAAAGTAACATTAAATATTGACAGGAAATATATTGAGGAAACTATCAATACAATAATACTCAGAAAGTCTCCAGGAGTGGGTGACATCACAGTGGAGGAGCTGGTGGCTGCTACTATAGACTCAGGGACCAAGGCATTTCTCAGACTATTCAGAGAGATATGGGAACACAAAGTGATTCCCATGGAATGGAAGCACTCAGTCATAATTCCTGTACACTAGAAGAAGGACAAACTTGACTGCTCAAATAACAGGGGCATTAGTTTGTTGTGCTGTAGCAGCAAGGTCTCCATTATCCTGCAAAGGATTAATGGCAGAACAGAAGAAATAAGAGCAAAGGCCCAGTGCATATTCAGAGCTAACAGGAGAGCAATAGATTAGATCGTCACTTTAAAGCAACTGGTAGATAACTCGGAGGAATTTGGAAAAGACATATATGTCTGTTACATCGACTTCAGGAAGGCATTCTATAGCATTTGGAGGAAAGGGCTTTAAGAAACAATGAGGTTCTCCAGGTACCCAGAGAAAATTGTAAGAATACTAGAAAATGCCTATAAAGATAACTTTGCATCAGTCAAAGTCTGTGCAGAACTAAATGATCAATTTAAACAGCCATAGGAGTGTTGCAGGGATGCATCCTCTCACCACTTCTCTTTAATATATTCCTGAAATTGATACTATCAACAGCCCTAGAGGATGAGGAGATAGGTATGCAAATAGATAACTTCCGCTTTGCCCACGATACAGCTGAAAGTTCAAATGAACTGCAGGCCATTATAAAGAGAGTGGTAGAAAAAAGTGAAAATCTTGGTATGAAAGTAAACATGGAGATCACTAAGATACAACACATGGGAATGGTGCATAAGGATTTTGACATTGTATAAATGAATCAGAACCTCAAGCAGTCAACTTTGTTTATCTGGGAGGAAACCTCAGTTCAAAGGAGGGAACTATTTCATCAAGAGGAGAACACGAATAGTGAGGGATGCATTCCAGGTACTAGGAAAGGTTTGGTCAACAAGAGACATAATGACAACAAGAAAATTACAAGTATTTGAGACACTTGTCTCAAGCTGACTTCTTTACAACTCCAAAACCTTGACACTGAAATGCCCCTCAGAACAGTGGCTGAATGTGTCTGAGATGGCATGTCTCAGGAGGATTCTAGGAGTCAGATGGAGAGACAGGCTGCTGCGCAGTGATGACATGAAGAAACATCTCCATCTTCAGAAGGAAGTAAGCTACAGAATACAACAATGGAGCTTGAGATACTTCAACAATATTATCAGAATAAATGAGGGCAGATACCTGAGGATAGCACTGCTTGAAGGAGTGCACAGGACAAGGCTAAGAGGAAGGTTCAAAATACATTGGGTAAAAAGCATAAAGGAAGAATGTGGAACCTTGGGTATGACAATAACACAAGCATCTAGGACTGCCCATGATGGGAACAACTGGAGAACTGTCATAATAGGACTGCTTAGGCATTGCTGGGACATAAACAATGATGATGTCTCAGCCTGTGTTTCAACCATTCTGTGAGAATTTCCATAAGTAACTCTAATTATAGCTATAAATTAGGAGTATCATCCTAGGCCAGTACGCCTTACATATTAGCTATATTTCTGCTTTTATTATTTTGTTTCATTTACAGAGAAACTCATATTAAAGGGCCTATTCAGATTCTCCTTGAATGTCATCTTTCCTGATTCACAGAACTGAAAAACACTGTAGAGAAAGGCTTCTGTCATTTTAAAGTTTGAATTAATTTTCTTTTGTCTATCAACACTGTAATAACCCAAACAGCATAATCTGTTTTGTTTTCTATATTGAGAAAAATGAATTATGGATAGTGAGTCAATTATTGTTTGGGTCTCTCAAATTCTAGGTAATATCAGACTAGAAAATAATCTGTATAATTAATAACAATACTAATGTCTCTGCATGGAATGATGGTTAATTTTTGTATAATTAAAATGACAATATCATGTGCTCATGAAACTGACCAAAGAAAAAATTATATAAACAATGATTTTGTAGCATAAATATAGGAGCATCAGAACCCACTGAAGCATGGTAAGTTCCATCTAATACAGAAAATGTTCTAATATGAGAAGTGTGAGTCTGGAGAAGCAAGTAGTACACATTTTCTTATTTTGAGATTCACATAACAAATAAGATTTTTAAAAAATTATTTATTATTTATGATTCTCTTCAATACTTTCATATTGAGGTTTTATCTTTCATTTTCTTTATGCCTCAGGTTTATTGACATACTTGAGTAATAAAATTGTTGTTATCAGAGAGGCTTCCATCAGCAGCTGATGGGAGCAGATGAAGAACACCACAGTCAAACATTAGGTGGAAAGAAAATACAAGTTGGATATCTCTATCAGGTCCCTCCTCTTGGAGCTTGGGGAATTGGTGTAGGAGGGTCTTCTTTCTATGTGTTGCTTTCATTGGTTGCCAAAGAAACTGCTTTGGACCTGTTGATAGGGCAGAACTTAGGTAGGAGTGAAAATTAAATGGAATGCTGGAAGGAAAAAGGCAGAGTCAGAGAGATGCCATGGATCCGACCCCGGAGATAGATGTGCTTTGCTGTTAAGCCACTGCTGTGTGGTGATACACAAATTAATAGAAATGGGTTAAATTAGTGTAAGAGTTAACCAATATGAAACTAGAGCTAATGGGCCAAACAGTGACTTAATTTATACAGTTTCTGTGTGATTATTTTGGTTCTGGGTAGCCAGGAGGAACAAGCGGTTCCTTGCAACAAGTTCCAAACAAATGTAGAAATTTTCCTCTTTCTACAGAATAATGCCACGTAAATTTTGGTTGAGATTACATTGAGTGTTGATTGCTGTAGGAAGCATGAATTTGTTAATACTGTTAACTCAACATAGGAACAGTGCATAACTTTCCACTTATTGGCATGCCTTATTGAATGTTCTATTCTTTCTGGAGTTCAGAACTTTCACATTCTTAGTTATATTTATTCCTAAGTATTTTTGGTAATTTTATTTTGAAAAAGACTTTTTTTCTTAATTTCCTTTTCAAATAATTAATATATATAAAACCAACAAATTTATATGCTGGTTTTCTATCCTGTTACTATAATTACTTTAAAAAGTTTCCTGCTATCACTATAATATGCATAACTAAGCACTTTATACGTATTGCATATGTATATATTATCTAAACACTATGAAATACATTGTGTATGTATAGTCATGTATTATAACTATGTGGTGTAGGTGTGTGGTATGCATGTAAGTTCATATGTGTTTTCAAAGAAGGATACTAGATGTCCTGCTCTATCACCTTTTGCCTTACTCCCTTGAGACAAGATCTGGCACTGAACCTGGAGCTAGGCTGCTCCTTTCTTTGACTGGTCACCAGAAACTCAGCCCAGTGCTTAGCTATGGGTCTCTATATCTTCCATCAGTTACTGGATAAATATTCTATGATGACAGTTAAGGTAATCAGCAATCTGATTACAGGAGAAGACCAGTTCAGACACTTTCACCACTATTGCTTAGCATCTTATCTGGAGTTATCCTCTGGATTCTTTGGAATTTCCCTGGTGCCAGGATTCACACTATCCCCATTATGTTTCCCACAATCAAGATATTTCTTTCCTCGCTCTCTCTTTCTGTCCTTCCCCATCTCTCTTCCCTTGTCCCCTCCCCATTGTCTTCTGTTCTCCACCTTACACTCCCAGTTTTCTCAGGAGATCTTGTTTATTTACCCTTCCCAGAGGAATTCATGTATGTTTCTTTTGGGCTTGTTCTTATTATCAAGTTTCTCTGGGGTCATTGACTATAGTCTGGTTATTCCTTGTTTTACATCTAATATCCAGTAATGAATGAGCATATATTGTGTTTATCTTTCTGGGTCTGGGTTACCTCACTCAAGATGATTTTTGCTAGTTCCATCCATTTGCAAGTAAATTTCAGGATGTCATTGGTTTTTTTTTATCACTCTGTGGTACTCCATGATATAAATGTGGCACATTTTCTTTATTTCCATTCTTCAGTTGAGAGATATTTAGATTGTTTCCAGGTTCTGGATATTAGAAACAATGCTGCTATGAACATTGTTGAGCAAATGTCCTTGTGGTATGAGTGTGCATCCTTTGGGTATATGTTCAGGAGCAGTATTGTGGGGTCTTGAGGTAGATTGAGTCCCAATTTCCTGAGAAACCTCCATACTGATTTCCAATGTGGCTGTACAAGTTTGCACTCCTCTGTGCAATGGAGGACTGTTCCCTTTACTCCAAATCCTCTCCAGCATGAGCTATCATTGGTGTTTTTGATCTTAAACATTCTGACTGGTGTAAGATGGTATCTCAGGTATTGGCATAAAAAACAGGTCAACCAATAGAATAGAATCAAAAACACTGATATTAATCCACACACCTGGGAACACCTGATTTTTGACAAAGAAGAAAAAATTATACAATGGGAAAAGAAAGCATCTTCAATAAATGAGTCTAGCATACTTTGTCAATGTGTAGAAGAATGACAACAGATACATATCTCTTCCCATGCACAAAACTCAAGTCCAAATGGATCAAAGACATCAATATAAATCTAGCCACACTGAACCAAATAGAAAAGAACATGGGAAGTAATGTTGAAAGCATGGGCACAGAAAAAGTGCTTCCTAAATATAACCCCAGCAGTACAAACACTGAGAAGCTTCTGCAAGGCAATTGGTACAGCTAATAAGAAAAAATGGCAATGTAAAGAATGGGAAAAGATCTTCACCAACCTCTCATCAGAGGACTGATGCTCAAAATATATAAAGAACTCAAGAAACTAGACATTAAAATACCAAATAATCTATAGATATAAACAGAGAATTATCAACTTAAGAATTTCAAATGACCAAAAGACACTTAAAGAATTGCTCAACATCCTTAACCATCAGAAATATACAAATTAATATTTTTTATGTGTTGAAAGCATCTGTGTTTCATCTTAAAACATCTGCATAAATTAGGAAAAGGGTACCAGGAAGAGAGAGTATAAGATTTTATCAAACTTGAGTCACACACAGACTCCAGTTTAATGTTTTGTGTGAGTATTTTTTCATGACTGTGAATAAAGTCAAATTGAAAGAAAATATGAAGATTAAATAAGAGTTGAGCCAAAGCAACTCAACTACAGCAATACTAAAGTTTTGATCCTTTGCTGTTTACTCCATAGGTCCATTGCAATGATGTTAAAGGCAGACATTACAATATTAGCATTTGTGATACTCAGAAAATAGCAGTGAGTTCAAACTCTTCAGAGTCATTCTACCACATGAACCTCAGGGTATATACCACATTATTCTTCTCCAAAGGGAAGTGGATTAATTAATCACTAGAAATCTTTTCAGTTCAGAATTGTTTAGATAAGTTCACTGCTACTGGATTCTGAAAACTTTTACAAAGAAAGAATGGGGAATACAAGGACTACATGACAGTTCCAAGTCTTTAGTATAAACAGATTATTACTCTTGCTTATTATAAATCTATGTAAATAGAGAGATTTCATGAAGCATTCTGAAAGAATTACCTTCAAAAATTATCAATGGAGAGACAATTGAACTCCTCTCTTTGTGCCTAAAAGAAATTTAGAGAGGAAATGATGACAAAATGAATGAGAGGCTCCCTAAAATAGCAGACAAAATCTTGGAATCTAGCCTATTTCTCCGCTATTTTACTTTATATGCGTTAGCATTTTATTACTATTACAAAGCACCCAAGACAGAAAATATTATTACAAGTTTATTTTGATTAGTAAGATTGAATATTCACTTGCTTGCTGCTTCTGGGTCTGTGGAAAGGCAAAACTTCATGGTAGAAATGAATGGCAACACAATTTGCTCATTTCCTAGCAGATGGGGAAATAAATAAAAGGAAAAAGGGTAAAGGGAAAATATTCTTTGATTGAAGACCTAGAAAGATAAATTTTCCCACTAGACTCTACTTTCTAATTCCTGGTTCTCAACCTTACTAATGCTGTGAATCTTTAATACAGTTCCTCTTGTTGTGATGAGCCCCAGTCATATAATTATTTCATAACTGCTTCATAACTGTTATTTTGCTACTTTTATGAATTATAATGAAAATATAGGCAGGTCGTTCCGGGTCTTGCTTTTCAAAATGAGCCTTCAGGGACTTTGCAGATAGATACTACAACAGTGTCACCTTCATGAAACTCAATTTCTTTGCCAGGTGAGAAAGGATCTGATGCCATGCATTAACTGTGTATGGCTATTTTTTACAATTAAAAAATAGTGTCTTGAAGCCACAGAAATTGATTTTCTCAAAGTTCTAGAAGCCGTAATTTTTTTATTAAAAATTTCCACCTCCTCCCATTTCCCTCCCATCCCCCCAAACTTCCCCTCCCCTTTGTTCTCCAATCAAGAGATCAGTCAGGGTTCCTTGCCCTGTGGGAAGTCCAAAGTCCTCCCCCCTCCATCCAGGTCTAGGAAGGTAAACATACAAACAGATTAGGCACTCACAAAGCCAGTACATTCAGTAGAATCAAAAGCCAGTGCCATTGTCCTTGGCTTCTCAGTCAGCCCTCATT
>LOEQ01008240.1:761-13976 GCA_001685075.1 Bramus lutescens
ACTGACTCTCTGGGTGGATCTCCTCAGTGTAGGAGCAGGAACTGTTCCTGTCTGCATGGAACTCCTCAGCACAGAAACAGGGTCTCCTGGTAGTCCATGGACCCCGCAGACAAAAGGGCGAATGTGTGTGGGGGGCAGGGTCAAGTGGAAAACAAAAGACCCTGCAGCAGTAGCTGAAGGTGCCCTGCACTCCCTTGCGGGGACCTTCTGGCCTGCCTGGCCGGCAGACACTCTGAATGATGCTGTTTAAACTCACAATGATAGCTTTTTGGAATCTTCCTGCATTTAATTCTATAGAAGGTGATTCTGACTTGGTGATGGTTAAACTATTTGAAAGAGGTTTCTCTTTGAAAAAAATGACAAAATTTGCTGATTTTTTTCCAACCGCAAATAAACACCTTTTGGTAATTTAGTAGTTATGGAACTTATATATCAGAGTGATAAATTATAGGAACCATAGGAAAGACTCTAGGTATTTATAAATTAGATTATTTGACTTTTTCCTTATGATAGGATAATATGTATATGAATTCAAGAGGCTTGACTACTGTGGTGTTTTGAAAGAAAATGTGCCCCATAGGAAATACTACTATTAGAAGGTGTGGCCTTGTTGGAGGAATTATGTCACTGTCGAGGTGGATTTTGAGGTCTCATATATGCTCAAGCCATGATTAGTGAGACAGTTCACTTCCTGTTTCCTTTGGATCAAGTTATAAGGACTCACCTCCAGCACCATGTCTGCCTACATGAGGCCTTGCTTACCTCTATGATGATAATGGATAAAACCTCTGACTTGAAAGCAAGCAACCACAATTAAATGCTTTCCTTTATAAGAGTTGCCATGGTCATGGAGTCTCTTAACAGCAACAGAAATCCAAACTAAGACAGAAGTTGGTACCAGCAGTGGGATATTGCAGTGAAAGGCCTGACCATGCTTTTTTTTTGAAGGAACATGGACCTTGGCACCGTGGCCTAGGAAAGCACTGGAATGCTTTAAGTGCTGCTTAATGGGCCATATTATTAGGAACATGGAAGACAGTGGTGCTAAAAGTGATTTTAACTGTGAAGTGCCGGATCAAGAGGTTTCAGAAGAGAAGAATGTAGCCTAGAAACTGGTCTTATGATATTTTGTCGACAAATGTGGCTGATTTTTGCCCTTATCTGAAAAGTCTGCCTAAGCTTAAAGTGAAAATTTTTGGACCAATTCTGTTGGCAGCGGAAATCTCAAAACAGCCTAATATAGACTCTGTTGGGTGAATACTAGTAGTAACTCTAATGGATATTTATACTGAAAAGGAGCAAACTGAGCAAGGAGATAAACAGATTAAGAAGTGGAAGTAAGGGAATGGTGACCTCAGGGCAAGATCCCACCCAGCTAAATTTCTAATTTGTGAAAAGGAATTAAAGAAAAGCTTAGGGCCATGTGTGGAGTACACCCCTTTAATCCCAGCACTTGGAAGGCAAAGGGTGGTGGATCTTTGAGTTTGAGGCCATACTGGCCTACAGAGCAAGTTCCAGAACAATCAAGTTTAGACAGTGAAGATAACCATCAAAAACAGAAAGCTGGTAAAGATGTAATTGAAAGATTTCTGAGTTCAAGGCCAGCCTTATCTACAGATCCAATTTCAGCACAGCCAAGCTTAGGCAGTAAAGGAAACTATCAAAAATAGAAAGTTGATTAAGATGTAATTGAACAAGGAACTTGGCAGCTTTGGCATTGTGGCTCTGGAATTAAGGACAGAAGGGGCTATGGAATTTGCCTCCATGACTGAGGAAAGCCATTTAGGCCAGGCATGTATCCGGGGTGTCTATGAATGGAATCTTAGAGCCATTGAATGAAGTTGTGAAGTTGAAGCCTGGAGTGTCTTGGATACCCCAAGATGTTGGAGATGCCAGAGCTATGGGATACCTGCATAGGAAAGCTGCTAGCAAGCAGGGAATCGAAACATCCAAAGAGAAAGAACTGTGTTGCAGTCAGCAAAGGTGAAAGGAGTTGGAGGTCCGAAGAGATTTTTGACATCAGATATGGAGATGCACAGTGTGGAGTTTGCCCAGCTGGTTTTCAGTCTTGCTTTGGCCTAGTATTTCCTTGCTATGCCTCTTTTCCCCATGTTTTGGAATGGTATTATATATCCTGGACCATTATATGTTAGAAGTAGGTGATCTTTTTGATTCTGATTTCACAGGTGATTATAGTTAAGAGACTCCATGAATCTTAGAAAGCTTTTAGACTTTTAGATAAGTTTGAGACTTTTATAGACTATGAGGACTTTTGAAGCTGGACTGAATGCATTTTTGCTTAATGGTATGGCTACAGTGATATGGATATAAGCCTTTGGTGGCTAGACAGTGGAATGTGGTGGCCTGAAAGAAAATGGTCTCCAAAGGAAATGGTATTTTTTGGAGGTAGGGTCTTGTTGGAGTAGGTGTGCTCTTGTTGGAGGAATTGTGTCACTGTGAAGGAAGTCTTTGAGGTCTCATATATGCCCAAACCATGCCTAGTAAGACATTCATTTGCTGTTGCCTTTAGATCAAGATGTAAGGACTCTTAGGTCCAGCACCATGTCTGCCTCCATGCTGCCTTGCTTGCCTCTATAACAATAATGGACTAAACCTCTGAACTATAAGCAAGCTAGCACAATTAAATACTTTCTTTGTAAGAGTTGCCATGGTCATGGTGCCTCTTCACACCTAACTAAGATGACTCCTGTATGGTACTCTCTTGTCACTGAGGAGAACTCTTGTGGGCTAGAAAAACACTGGGAGATTTTTATAAAAGTTTATTTAATTACCTGCATTTAGAGTTTTGGCTCTTTGTTGTGATGTTTATATAAAATCCTATCCATGAATTTCAGGACAGCCCATGTAAGTTAGTTTTTTGACATATTCCTATTGAGACATCTATTAACTATATGGGCTTCTATATGACCCAGTTCTGCCACTCTGGGACAGATAGCGGAAGGTCTCTATCTCAACATACCACAACATACACTTCCATGGTTTCTCTTGCACTATTCACAATTATTAAGAGTTGAAACCAGCCTGGATGTCTATCAACAGGCTAATGGATATAGAAAATATGGTACATATGCACAGTGGCATTTTTCAGTCATAAAGAAAGTTGAAACCATGACAAATGTAGGAAAAAGTACACAACTGGAGATCATGTCTTAATCAGTATAAGACACAGAAAGACAAATGTTGAATGTTGTCTTTCATATGTGGAATCTAGATGAAATTGTTTTGTGTGTGATGCAAGTAGAAAGGAACCTGTGAGAAAGGAAGAATATACCTTAAACGAGAATAGAGGAGGGATTTCTAGACTATATGTGATAAAAGGAGAAGGGAGGACTATTGGAGGAGAAAATAGACACCAAAAAAGAGAAGGGGGGAATATTGGAGGAGAAAATAGACACCAGCAACAGGGAAGCAGAGGATGGAGAGGGTAGAGGGGCTGGGAAAGGAATAAGAATATAGTTTAATGACATGAATGCATGATAATGACTTATTATTTTGAAGGTTAACTTAAAATAGTGAAGATAGGTAGGCATTTATATATTTAGACTGACAAAGAAAGTGTTCTTCCCATTCTGGGCTGTGCAGGCAGACTGTATCAAAAAGCAACTGAACAACAGCAACAGCAAAAATGCAGTGTTTTTCCCTTAGAATAAGACATGGCAAAGTAATTTACAAAGCCTAGTACATGCTCTAACATAGGCTTATAAATAAATATGAAGTCTAAGGTAGACCAGAGGCAAAGCCTCTCACTGCCTGCCGGAAGCAGCACTTGCGTTAGTTCAGGACGTGTTGCCTGTGAAAAATTATGGCCCAACTATTTTAAAAAAGAGTAACAATTTAATGTTTCCAGAGTCACTGATCCAGAAAGTCCCAAAAAGTTCATGAAGAACTCACTAGTTCTTGAGGTAAATTAGCTTAGAAGTGAAATGAATTCTTGCAACAATGTTCTTGCTGAACTCTATTTGTTATGAGAAAACGAGGGAAAATTAATGATACAGATCAAGCACTCACTGCTCTTTTTGTTGGAAAGGAGAAGAACACATGTTTGCCTGGAACTTGAACTTGTGTTTAAAAAAAAATCTTCAAATAATGTGTTTGCTTACTGATCACTTTGAGAAATGTTGGCAAATTATCTTAGTCCTCTTTTTGAAATATCCAGCCAGAAGACAGAGTTAGGGAACTGGATCATATTCTGGCCCTGAAATCAGAGTAGGAAATCTTTGGTGTAGTCTTTTTGGATCTGATAACTTCCTGGAAATTCCTGCTGCAGGTTTTGTAATGACATCAAATGTCCTGTGGCTCTGGATTTCCTGCTATTTCTGGATGCTATTTCTCCATTCTTCTCACTTACTCCAAGGATCTCTCTGCTTCTTTCCCTTCCCTTCCCCACTTTCTGGTCAAAAAGCTCTTTTATTGAGGGCAACAACACTGACTGCTTCAAGTCCTTCACTGGGCAGTGGCATCTGAAATTTTCTTCTTTTCTTACATTCCCTTCAGCTTTCAGTAACTCTCTTCAGCTCTGTCTATCAAATCAGGAGGCACCTTATGATAACAGGCTCATAATAGGTGGTCTTGTTCTTAAAGGCAATAAATATAAATATGGTTAGTTTTCTTATGTTGTATCATGAAATACCACAACATTAGCTTTCAAAACAATAATAATTTATTGCCTCATAATTTCTTAAACCAGAGGTCTAGGGAGAGGTAGCCCAACTGGCCATTGGTCTCAGGAAAGCTTAAGATTTCAGCAAGGGCTTTGGCTGTATTGAGGTTGGGTCCCTTTCCAAGACTGCATAGTCAGAGCAGAAAGCACTTTCTTGTGGTTGAGGACTGAAACTCCTGTTTTGCTGCCTGTGAGCCAGGCATCACACTTAGCTTACAGAGGCCTCCTCGGGCCCTGCTTTATTTACTTCTCTCATAACCTAGAGTCTTGCCTCTTTAATGCTGGCAGTAGACACCTTTCCCCATTTGAATGACTTTTCAGTGATCTCTAAAAGCACATCCAGAGTGATCTTCCCCCAAGCTCAACCAATTAGAGATTACAGCTGTAAAATTCCTTCGACTTTTCCATGTGCAGTATTTTAAAGAAAATGGCCCCCAAGGGAGTGGCAGTATTAGGAGGTATGGCCTTGGTGGAGTTGGCGTGGTCATATTTCGTAAGTGTGTCACTATAAGGGCAGACTGTGAGGTCGCCAATGCTCAAGACACGCCCAGTGTCTCAGGCACTTCTTGTTGCCTGGGGGTCAAGATGTAGAACTCTCAGCTCCTTCTCCAGCACCATGTCTGCCTGCACGCTGCCATGCTTCCCTTTGTGAGACTTCAGAAGGGACTGAACTTCTGAACAGTCAGCAGTCATCACAATTAAATGTTTTCCTTTATAAGAGTTGCCGTGGTTATGGTGTCTCTTTACAGCAACAGAAACCGTAAGATATCATGTAGCATAATGTTACATGAGAGTGACAACTACCGCAGCCACCGCCATGTCATATTTAAGGGAAGCCATGGAGAGAGATAGAGGGAAATCTTGGGGAAACTTAGAGTTCTGCCTCTTACATGCCGTGCCTTTATGGGTATGTTTCTCTATGGGCTCAGAGTTGAGGTGCAGGTGCGTCAGAGACCAGTGACTCAGCTTTGTGCCTCCATAGGTGTAATAGACCCGTGGCTGCCATCTGCCTTCTTTACCCTGTAACGCTGCTCACTGTACCTTAGTAATTCCTCTAAACTTAAAAGAAAATACATTTCTGTTTGACAGCAAAATAAACACTCGGAGGTTTCTTTAGTTACTATCAAACCTGAAAATATTTAGACAAAGAGGCATACATTTATTTAAAGATAACTTCCAAGAGTCTGGAATTCAGTATAACTTAACCTGTTTTCATCTGGGAGAACCTGATCTTTAGAAACAGTGTGTTTCAGCTGCTTGTCCTCCCTGGTTCTTGTGTTTCATCTCCCATTAAGCACGTAGATACTCTCAGCAAACCCGAGGATAAAACTAAACTGCTAGAAGAATGACTGCATCAATAATTTCAGAATTGAAATCCCAAACTGTATTCTAAGAGATTAAGCAGAGTGAACTGAAGTTGACAAGCTAAGTTTGGATTGAAACAGCTGTTTCCACCACCCCCTCCCCCACTGTGGAAAAAGCATTGTATCATGCACAAGTTTTGGTGTCTTGATGCCCCAGCATTCCTGTAGGGCCACTGAAAAGTGTTAGATGTGTTGGCTAGCACTGATTCTCTATGAGTCAACAGTGGGAAGGAGCTGTCAGCAAAAGTTCTTGGGTTACTTCACGGTGAGGGTGACATTAACTCTGCTCCATCTCATTATCACCCAAATAAGCAAATGACATCGGTGCATTTTCCCTTTTGAACTTATCCAAAACAATTTCCCAAAGTTTGAAGATATTTTAGATAGCTGTTTATGTACCCCTATTTTGCCTATTTGACTTTTTAAGCATAAAATGTACATATGTACATTTCTAATTTGTATCAGCATTTATTTTGAGGTTACAAGTTATATCTGTCCATTTTCACATGGGTATATCTAGTTAGCGACAAATCAATAAAAATGATTATGCTTTTACTTATTTATTTTTGGTGTGTGCATGCACATGTGTCACAGTGCATACGTGGAGGTCACAGCAGCTTGTGGGAATTTGTTCTGTCCTTCCACGACGTGGACCATCAGGATCAGACTCTGATGTCAGAATTGGCAGGTTTCTTTCTTTGTTGAGCCATCATCTGGTCCCTATGTGATTAGTCTTACTTTTTAATTTTTTGGCTCTGATTCAAGCTTCTGAGTTCTTTCATGAGAGTTAAAGAACGTAAAGATGAATGGTACCCCCCCTTGCTCCTGTCCCTCTCCTCACGACATCCTGGCACCTGTCACTCTCTTCTCTACATCCTTCTACCTGCCCCCCATCCTTTCCATCTGTCCCCCTTTCTACACCCTTCCCTCTTCTCCCTTTTTCTATATCCTCCACGTGTCACTTCCCTTCCTGTAGCCTTCCATATGTCCTTCCCTTTCAATTCCCTTCAACCTATCCATCTCTTTTTCTTAGGGATAAGAATATTCCACTGAAGTAACAATCTTATCTTTCAAGTTGATCCCAAGGGTATACACTGAGGAAATAAAAGTTAAATACTAGTCTAAAACAAACCTCTGAGGTAGTTGAATTACCAGAGTATGTTATGCCCAGAACCTGATGTGAAGACTTAGGCTATTTAAGATAAAAGACGTCAAGCAGAGAACAGGCACGAGATGCTGCTGGTTGAGGGTGTTGCACCATCCACACATGAAGCACCGAGTCACTTGTTCATGCATTTGACCTCAACAGCATCATCTGCACTGTAGCAATTGGTACAGCTGATGCCAGTGACCAGAGCCCTCTAAGCCTGTAAATCTGTCTTCTGGAAAGGTTTCCTTTCTTCCTTTCCAAACAGTCATGAAATATAGTATGCATACACATTAATGCTCACAATGTGCATAACAGCATAAATAAGAAACACACACAGCATAAATAGTGAGATGACGACGTGCAAATACCATTCAGCTTCTAAAAGAGATGTCTCTGGACTCTGGTGAAGTTCTCTGCAACCCTGTAGTCTTACCCCCGTCCCTTTATCCCCCGTCAACAGAACTGGATTCTCTGAAAGAGTTCTTTTGTGTTTAGGTACTAACTTCTTTGCCATTCATTATAGTTTCATTATATAAAATACTGAAGTTTTGTTTTGATTTTCAAAAAAGATTTTATTTTATGCTTGTATCTTGCCTGTAGTTGTGAGTACCATGTGGATGCTGGGAACTGAATCTGGAGGCTCTGCAAGAGTTGTAAGAAGAGAATGCGTGAGCATTTGTTGTGTCAAAGTTCCCAAAGCATGATTTCCTGTTTGATTTCAGAGAGTCAGAGTTTTGTCCTGAGTTAGCCAAAATGAGCACAGCTAGTCTTTAATTCAGTGGTTTCAAACCCTGTTGTACACCCAGCCTCCTACAAACTAAAACTCCTGGTGTGCAGGCCATGCACAGGTGGATTGGTGGAGAACATCAGAGCCCTGTGTCTTCCCAGCTCCACAGTGTCCTTGTGCAGCCGGGGTTAGGGCTGCTGCTTAACTTCTAGCTCCTCACTCTGAGTCATGTCTGTTCTGTCCACTTGCTTTCTCTTTTTCCTCAAAGAATCCACTTGTGAGACAATGCGTCCACACTCACAGAAAGCACCAAATAGTTTTTACTCTGGACCTCTTCTTCAAACTAACAAGCTCCCTGCAAGCCGGGCTGCTGCACCTGGAATGAACAGAACCGGACCTACTCGGCCCCTTTGTGCTTTCCTTCACAGCATTCTATTTTGAAAACTGTTTTCACACTCTTTAGATACAACTTTATTTTCTCTACTGAGAAAATTTTAGTGCAAGTCTCTTAATTTGCTAATTAATTCTGATAGATACTTTCATCATTTTAGGAAATCAGTATGTGATATGCCTAGATTAGGAATAGCTTAGCATGGAAAATGATCTAATGCCAGTGGAATAAACTCAAGTCAATTAACATGGCAGAATTGGTTGTCTTTTTGAATAACGTGGATTTGTTCATAAAAGAATGCTTTTATTTGTCAAATGATCCATGCTTTTAGCCACTGTGATATCTGCAGCCCTTCCCTTTTTGGAGCTAATAGAAAAGGAAAAGAGATTATAGAGCCACTGGGCCAGATATGTTGAGACAGAAAAGCCCCACTAAGCACTTTGTTCTGGGTCTGAGTATGTTAATTGGCCATAACATGCTATTAAAACACTACTTTATGACTGCCTTTAATGTATGCTCACAGCATCTAAAACATGTAACATAATTATAGGTTTGTGTTTTTTCTCTCCTGAGCAAAATAGTGACTTATTTTATTTTCCAGAGCTTTCTTGTGTATCTTTTAGGGAGTGGCGCTAAGTAGAGCAAACAACGATCAGTGGGTTAAATCAAGATGTGAGAGTTAGCCAATAAGAGGCTAGAGCTAATGGGCCAAGCAGTAACTTAGTTAATACAGTTTCTGTGTGGTTATTTTGGGTGTAAGTTAGCCAGGCAGCTCGGATGAAAAGCTGGCCCTCTCTCCATCAACAGTGATTCATATATGCTATCATCTCTGTGCCTTGTCCTGTCTTTTCTACACTGAGTCTTGGCCACCTCTTTGCCACCAATAGAGTATAAGCAGACTGAGCTGGCCCATCTTCTAAAGCTAGGATCTAAGAAACCCCACAGCTTCCACTCTGGTTTCCTAGAATGCTTCTTCATAGGGAACACAGTTGTTCTGTAAGAAGTTCCCCAACCTGTGGTTCTTGAGTTGCACAAACAAGACATTTGGAGAAGTTTGGGGTGGGGGGGCTCCTCTACACCATTGGTTCTGGTTATTTCAGGTGAAATGCCAGGCACATAGGTATCATTTTGAGTATCCAGAAGAGTAAGGACCTTGTTGTCATCTGTGTATGAATTAACCCTAGAGAGCTGCCCAGCTGGAACCACTCCATATGTAGCTGTAAGAACCAGAGAGAGGGGTGGTGAAGATTGACACTGATTGCTGTGCTGTTATCACAGTGTTTTGCATACAGTAAGATGCAGGTCCTGCACAGATGAGAGGATGCTCTAGGCCTTACCACAGTGGTGCCTGGAAGGAGCCTTTGCAGTCTTCTGTGCTATCTGTACTCATGCTTGCTTGGTGGTAAAATCAAGACCATGACCGGCTTTTAATGTCTCAAGAAGACTGATCTGATCAAGATGGTATGTTGATGGGAGATAAGTCTGTAAGATGTGCTTCTTTGCTTTATGGGTAGGGAAGGCTCAGCTTTGGTTAATCGTAGAAATCACAGAGACAGGCACTGAGTGAGGAAATTTTAGCTGGCTGTCAGGAAGCAGGAGTAGGTTATGAAACTGGATTCCACTGAAAGTAGTCCTAGATTCAAGTTTAATGGGAGAACTAGTCATGTGGGGACCTAAAATACAAACTTTCTACTTTGGTTGTTCTTGGAAATGTTTCTGAAATTTTTCTTAGTGTCATTCACTAGTATCATCTCCATTTTAGTGTTTGAGCAGTATTTCCAAAATGAAAGTGTGTTAGTACTCCCTTCTTCAAACATCCCAGTGGCTACACACCACTCTTGGATTTCAGATCCTGAGTGGATTACGATTAGCCCAGTGGATGGCTTAACAAGGCAGCCTTCAGTTTGTCTGTCTGAGCGCACTGTGGTTCTGAGAATGCATTCCTCGCTGCATAGGCTCGTCCCTTCATTCTCCATTCGTCCTGTCTCATGTGTCCTACTTGATCCTGCTCAACCGTTAATCACAAATCTTGTTCATTAAGTTTATTTGTGAGAGAGTTTCTAAGCTGGTTTTTTCTTCCAGAATAATCATCTATAATTTGCAGGCTAAGTGCAAATATTTAGCTGAGAGTTGTCTTATTTCAGTAGAAGCGGACCTTAGTAGATTTTAGCTCTTTGTTGTTGTTGTTGTTGGCTAGTGTTTCAGCAATCACCATTACATAGAAGATGGAATAAATGTCCTTCTGGGCCCTTTACTGCAAAAGACTCAAATGAGATTCCTTTTGAAGGAATGAAAATAAATGAGGAGAGCTATTTCACATAAATAGATTGTTGTTTTGATTGCTGTTTTATATTCCAACCTTACTGAGTACCACGATCCTTTTTATTTCCACATAGAAGTGAAAGACAAGTATAGCACATAGCATGACAAACAGATTATACACATAGCCACTGTTTCCAATGAGCGTGTATTAAGCAAGTGGATGATGATAATTCAGTACGGCTATGAGCAGTCCATAACATTGTAAGTAGTTGGTTATGATGACTATGAGAAGGATTCTTAAAAGGGTTCTCATTGATGAATTCCTTCTCTTTGAAAATGTTAATGATAGAGAAAATTATACCCAAGAGCTGACAAATGGGATTGTAGGAATTGAAAATATCAAGCAAAACAAAGGAAACCACCAGGAGAATGAAGAGACAGCCTATAGAATGAGAGGAAATCCTTGCTCACTTTTCCTCTGACAGGGACCAATATCTAGAGTTTATAAAGATATCAAAGGTTCAATACCCAGAAAATCCTTCAGCGTGGGGTAGATGGGTCAGTGGTTAAGAGTACTCGCTGCACAAGCATGACTGTTTGGATTAATATCACTCTGAAAAACCTGGGGTGACCACGCCCCACCACTAGGGGGGAGCAGTTGTGGAGACAAGAGGAAGGTTTCTGGGGCTTACTGGCTGCTAACTGAGATAACAACAACAACAACAACAACAACAACAATAATAATAACAAGTTTGGAGATCCTGTCTCAAGAGATTCAAATAGTGATAGAAGAGGACACAACATTCTCCTCTGGTCTCTACACATATGCATGGGTGCATACACTTGCACAAACACTTGTACACACACATATAACATGCACATAATCCAATCAATAAGTGAACAAATAAACATGCAATTTCCAAGGGAAATACTAATGGTGAGAGATAAATGGCATGGTATGCATGTGGAGATCAGAGGGCCATTTTCAGGAACCACTCTCTCCTTCCACCACAGAGGACAAGATGGAACTCAGGTTGTTAGGCATGTGTGGCCCACGAAGAGCTTTTGCCTGCCCATCCACCTCCCTGCATCAGCCCAGTTTTTGTGACTTCTGATGTGAAGAGAACTGCTAATTCAAGGGCAAAGGCTTTTTACAGAAATCTAAGCATGTGCCGCTTGCTGTTGACCTTGAAGACTCCCAGAATCTTTACGCTATGATAATGCCCTGCGGCTGTGCTCCACTGTAGCTCCCAAAAGGTTTTAAAACCACCTGCCTCTTACTGCTTTTCGAAGAGAATGGAAGAATTCTATGTGAGTCCTAGCCTTTTGTGCAAGGTTATTCTGCTTAAGAACTCAGAAGATTCCTTATGTCTTACCTATGTGGTTTTATTCCTATTTGTAGAGGGAATCTTAGAGCTGGGTTAGAAAGTATGGTTGGAGCAACTGAAACTTCTCTATAGAACAGAGTAAAATGGTATTTGGTGTTCCTGAAAAGCATACTTGAAATATCTGAGAAGAGGAAGTAGGAGAAAAGGAAAGGAATTGGGATCTACAGGTATCTACTTTGAATGCATCGTGTCTGGATGTCCCAAAGACACTCCAGAACCAACACACCCTAAATGTCTCACACTGCCAGTCACACTCGACCCCAAAGAGTGACACCATTTACCTGCTTGCATAAGCCAGAAACCTGCAGGTCCTCTCCTCCTTTGCCACCACTTAATCCAAGTCCTGTTTTTATCTTATAGATATTTTTTGTCTGCTTTTCTTAGTATCTGTGGAGCAACAATTTTGCTCAAACAAACCCAAATTCAGCATTAGAAATGGAGCCCCCCACCCCCAGTCCTCTTCTTCCCGTTGTCGTTGAGAGAACTGAGAAGATGTTGATTCTTTCTGAACCTCTCAGGTCCTGCAAGCTGGGGCCCTTACTGTACCTACACCTTTACCTTTTTGGTCCCCCACACTTGCCCTCTGCACATGAGCATGACTTTCTTTCAGTTCCTCTGCTACACTGTGCCCCTCCTTTTCAGGACAGCAGTGTGCCCAGGGAATAATCTAGATTTGTTCATTGCTATGCAGCGAGCTGCTTCAACATCATTTTTGTAGAGACTTGTGTGACTTTTCACTAGGTTTGGCTTTGCTGTCACCCATTTTCTTTTTGTGGTATACTATCTAATTTTGTCATGTTGGTCACAATAACCTCTAACCATGTCTTTGTTTGTCTGGTAATATTATGCTGTGTCAGTCTTTTCTGTTGGACTTCATGGGCTGTATGTCTGTTTGAACCCCAATGTTATCTTTAGCTCTCAGTTCAATGCTTATCACAATAGTTACTTCAATATTTAATAGATGCATTGCTGAACATTCTAGGAAGTGATCCTATTTAGATATTATCTCATTTTTAGAGACTTCTCTGTTTCAAGTTGTATTCCTGGAGTGGTAATGGATGCACTCTGTTCCATCCCTTATTCCATAAGACAGGTGATGGCAAGGGTCTTGGGTTTAATATTTTTTATTCTTGGAGTATGTCACACAAGCATATAATGTGTTTTGATCAAATCTACCCCCATTCTCTTCCCTCCACCTTCCCTTTTACTTCCCCTATTATGATTGCCTTCTAATTCCATGTGTTCTTTATAC
>LOEQ01008240.1:39177-54167 GCA_001685075.1 Bramus lutescens
ATTAACTCTTATAACTTATATTAACCCACTATTCTTATCTATGTTAGCCACATGTCTCCGTACCTTTTTCAGTGAGATAATCACATCTTGCTTCTTCTGTGGTTGGGACAGGACTGGGGAGGAATGGGCTTGCTCCTTCCCAGAATTCTCCTGTTCTCATTGACCCGCCTCTACTTTCTGTCTGGTTGTCCTGCCTATATTTCTTGCCTGGCTACTGGTGAATCAGGGTTTATTTAAAACATAATTGACAGTATATAGACAATTGTCCTGCACCACTCAACTATGTTCACAGCAGCATTGTTTGTCATAACCAGAACCTGGAAACAACCTGAATTTTCCTCGACCAAAGCACGGAAAAGGAAAATGTGGTTCATTTACCCAATGGAGTACTACACAGCATAAATAAATAATGACATCTTGAAATTCACAGGTAAATGGAAACATCTAAAAAACATATTGTGAGGTAACCGAGACCCAGAAAGACAAATATAATATGTACTTACTTCTAAGTGGCTTTTAGACATAAAGCAAAGAAAAGCCTGCCTACAATTCACAATCCCAGAGAACCTAGACAATAATGAGGATACTAAGAGTGACATACATGGATCTAATCTACACGTGTATGAAGTTTATCTCAATCTTCTATTCCTTTGTCCAGAAATGAGTAAATCTATGCACACTTAAAAACATTTAATTTGAAACTATTTTATGTGATATTTTAGCCTAGCAGTAATATTGAGGGGAAGTATTAAAATATCAATCCATATTCTACTTTGTCACTACACATGTCCCATATTTAGTATTCTCCATAAGGATAATAATTCTTAAACACTTAATTTTTATATAATATTCATACTTTAAATTAGAGTTTTTCATATTCTATGAGTTTGTGCATAATATAATGGCTCTAATGTCTATTATTCCATCATATAGAATAATTTTTTTCTGTTTGAATAATCCCAAGTGTCCCACTGAGTTGAGCCTTTTTCTTCCCAATCTGTCAACTATTTGACTTTTGTATTGCTCCAAGGTCTTACTTATTCCAAAGTGTCACGTAGTTGGTATATAGTTATAATATAACTAATGCAATAGGTATTTTTTTCAAATTTAATTGTTTATCAAAGGTATATATGAAAGCCATTGGCATTTGAGTTTTAAGCTTGTATTATTGTGGTCTTGATATAATCGCTTATCAGTGGCCAAGAGTTTTTCTTGGTTCTTTTAGGTTGTCTGTATATAATGTCTGTATATAATGATTATGCTATCCATAAGCAAAGCTTTATTTCTTTACTTCCCAATCAGCATGCTTTATTTTTTGTTTTTAGCTTGCTGTACTGGCTGGAACTCTAGATGTGTTATTCACAAGGATTGTGAGAAACATGTCCTGGACTTCTTCCTGATCTTAACAAGAGAGCTTCTGCTTTGCTCTGTTGAATATCTTTTTCATAGAAGCTTTGGAGTGTTGCTTTTCAAGAAAGAGTCTCCACAGGTAGTGCAGTTTGACTGGGAATCCATTATGTGGCCCTGGCTGGTCTTGAATTCTTTGAATGCCTGACTTAGCTTTTCAAGGGCTAGACTTATATATGGCCACTGCCATACCTTGGTAAAGTAAAATGATTTATTGTTCTTTTTTGAGGGGGTGTATAGCTAGCTTTTTGAATAGGATTCAATTTGTTTTGTTTATTTTTGACATTGTAAGTTAATTACATTTCTTCCTTCCCTTTCCTCTCCCCAAAACGTTCCATATACCTGTCCTTGCTAATATTTTAAGCTAACTTTGGTCAAAAAATGATGTTGAACTTCCCTGTGCAAAAAATAAGAGACATCTTTCCATTTATTTGTTCAGTGCTGTTTTTCAAAGTACTAGAGGCGTGTTTATAAGATTTTCTCAAATAAGCCTTGAATTTTTATAATTATTTGAAGTATTTTGTACTATTTTCCTGTGTAAATATCTTTATTATGTATACTCTACAGGTTATTGCTATACAGAAGTCGTTGATTTTATGATGATTTTCTTAATTTTCTTATTGCTTTGTTTTGGAATTTATGATATGGTTTGTTCTCCCAGAAACTCTGCAGATAGAGATTGTTTTATTTTCTTTCCTGCTAAAATACTCTAATTAAAATTGGGTTGTCACCTTACTTAGACTATTAAAAGTTTCTTTAATAATACTAGATATTTTGGTTGTGTGAGTTATGTCTGTCAGTAATGACAAAGTCATAAATTAAGATCAGAAAATTAGAAATATTTGTCAACTAATGTTTCAGCAGTAGTGGAATACATTTCATGTTAGCATAGAATTTTTAAGTGAAAAGTAGCCATAAATGGTCTATATTTACATATATATAAAGAGCTATTGAGAAGTAAACTGGTTTTATTTTTTTCATTTTCTCTGACATCAGACTTAGTGTAAGACTTGAATATGCTTCTGCATTTCATATTTTGCAGACTTTAATTTGGTTGAACTATGTGAAGATTATCTGGACTCAAAAAGATATATGTAGGCAGAAAACTAAATAAAACATTTTTCAGGGAATGCCAATATTCTTTATATTCCAAAACATGAGGTGATAATTATATGTTTAAAGATTTATTTTTATTTTTTAAAATTTATGTGTACATGTGACCTCAGAGAGCAGAAGGTGTGGGATCTCCTGGAGTTGGAGATTCAGGGAGAGTGCTGGGAACTGAACTGGGTCCTCTGGAAGAGCCCTAGGTGTGCTTAATTGTTAAGCGGTGTTACAGGCTTATACATTCTTAAATATTATCTACAATGTGTAGTCTGAAACCACATAAATGCATATTCTTGTTCGATTACATGTGTCTTTCAGGTTGAAAAGGCCTTTAATATATTCATAATTTTCTTACATGCTATATTAAAGATATCATTTTTATTGAGTCTTCATATATTCCAAATGATTACACATTTCCTTTAATGTAAAAAGCATGTTTTTCAAAAATCACCACTGATATTATCAGAAATGCTTCTATTTTGGGAAACTGTCAAGCTTATGGCGATATATACAAGTCTTCTTAAATGTGAATTTTGTCATTGACAGAAAATTTTCCAACTGTTTTCTCTGAAAGTGTTTACTTTGTTCATTTTCAAGAAAAAGCCTGCCAGATAACCAATTTGAACAGCCATAATTTGTCTGTCAATTTTCTTCCATGAAATTAGGATCTGCAAGTAAGTGCTAAATCAGCATATGACTATATGTACAAGTGACTTTTCTTGAAGTAAACATTCAGTTTGGCATGCAGCATTAGCTTTGCATATCAACTCCTTCATTGAAGCAAATGCCAAATGTACTCAAGGTACATATCTGCTAATAGCAATTTAAGTAAAATAGAATACTCAGTGTTGAGGCTCTTCATATGTGACCGATTTTTATTTGTTTGATCAAGGCCATTCTTAAGTAAACTTTAATTCTTTTCTTCTAATGACTGACAGTGATGAACACAACATCTATTAGCCAATTCCATGCCAGTGACTTGGTTCATGTGAATGTTAGTAATTTTTATTCAGGTATTTTTTTTGTACCATTAGTATCAGTTTTGGTTAAGTTCACTGACATTTCACTGTCCATTCTGCTACTGATGAATATTTTGATTATATTTAGCTGTTTTTATTCATAAAATTGTTCTAAATATTCAATACAAGTATTAATATTTACATAGAAATATGATTCAGCTTCTCTTGAATAAATACTAAAGAATAAAGTGGATGTATATTAGCATAGAATTACTTTCAACTTTTTAAGAAATTATCAAAGTATTTTCCAAAGTGGTTGTACCATGTGACACTCTTAATAGTACTGTCGAAAAGGGTTATTTTGTATCAAAAATCAACCAAGGTCTCAAAGAATTATGGGATGTATTGAAAACTCTTAGAACCTAGATTTCTACTTTCTAAACTTGTTTTTATTTGCCCTCAGAATATACAATCATAGTTGCTGCTTTAACATATCAAACTGTACAACAAAGCAACCAGTTAATGAAAAGCATATATTTCAAGCAGCTTTGAGGTGTTTGCGTTATGTTGGACTTTAACTTGAGGTGTTTGGGCTATATCAGACTACAGCCTCTCTGAGAGTAAAGATGGAAGAAAACACCCTTGCTTTGAAGGGAAAATGGAAAGATGGGAGTTTGATTTTGTTGGTTTCAAGTAATTGTTAAATGCAGAAATAAAATATTGGGTTCCTCATTTTCAAACAGAGTATAAGAGTGTTTCAAAGTTTGAAACTGTGTCCCAGTGATTTAATAGTACTGGTCTTGTTTCTCCTGCTTAAAATGAATGATTTAGCTAGAAGTATATTCCTGTTCTGATACATGTACTATCAGCCTTGATCCTGGGCAAAAATGCTGAAATCTATGTGTTGTCAACATAAACTAAATTCCGTAGCAACAGAAAGTCTAATTTGCAGTGTGAAATTTTAAACATTGAATCTATTACATTAGATTAAAATAACATTGCAAACAACTTTTAGAGCTGTAATTAGTCTTTTTATACATTAAAAAAATTGTCAAATACACAGGAAAATTCCAGACTAAGCAAAGTTAAATACTTACTTGGAAATTTTGAAACATGAAAATGGAAGAATGTGTATGATTCTATAAGCATGTGATTGTTTCTTAAATTTAGTTATGCAAGTCAGTTTTTAAAGCGCTCCATTGTGGTTTGCATATGAACTATCTCCCCTGAGCTCATGTGCTGGAATGCTTGGTCCCTGCGTGGGATCAACTGGAACCTTAGGACATGGACGGAGCCTTGCGGGAGAGTGGGCCACGGGGGCAGGGCTAGTTATGCAGCTCTGCCCCACTTACTGTCATTTCTTTACTTCCTGACTGCCAGTCCCCTGGCCAGCTGTCTCCTGCTTCTGTACCTAGTCTTCCCAACTGTGTGTAACAAGTGTGGCTGGTGCCCACGGAGGCCAGAAGAAGACGTCAGATCCCCTGGAACCAGAGTTACAGACTGTTGTGAGCTGCCCTGTGGGTACTGGGAAGCAAACCTGATCAAATCAGATCCCATAGAAAGGTAGCCAGAGCTCTTAACTGATGACCAATATTTCCATGCCCCATAGTTCTGCTTTCAATATTTGGAGGAACATTTATACCACTTTGCACAATGGGTATTCTATATTAAATCTGGACTTACAATAGATAAGGGTTCTCTTTCGTTCACTTTTTCACCAGCACTGTCTTTTGTCATTTTCAAAGTATCAGTCTTAACAGGTGTAGGTAGTATCTCACTGTGATTTTCATGTATATTTCTGATAATTAGTGATGCTAAGAACTTTTTCCATATACTTGCTAGTAATTTCTATGTCTTCCTTTAAGTAATGTCTACTGGTGTGGAGGTAGAGAATATCTAGGAGAAGTTGGGGGAAAGAGAAACCATGATCATAATATAGTATATGAGAAAACTTATTTTCAGAAAAAATAAAATAAAAAAGAAATGTCTATTTGCCTGTTTTAGTTTTTCACGTCTTGCTTTTGATTTATTTGAATTCCTTATATATTTGGTTGTTAATCTTCTGTCAGATTTGCTGCTTCCAAGCATGTTTCCTCGTTTCATAGGTTCTTCATGCTGTGTTGATTTCCTTCTTTACTCCTCATTATTCCGTGTATGTGTGGAATCCTTAAAAAGTGGAAATCAGAGTAGGAGAGCAGACAGTTGCCACGTCAGGAATTGGAAAGGAATGTTGGCTAAACCAGAAGTAATTTCAGTTACTTGGTATGAATAATATATAGAGCTCTGATTGAGGCTATGATTATGTTTATTAGTTATATTAATTCTGTCTTATATTATATATGCATGTTACAAATATGCACACTTTCTGTCAGTTTTACTTTAGTGAAACTAGAATACATTCTACAGGATGAAGGAAAGCTCAGCACCACGCACATCATTCTGTCTATGAACTGCACAGTTTTGAAGGCTGCTATTCCAAAAGCCTTGATTTTGAGTCACCCAGACACCATATTTCCACAGAGTTCTTCAGCTTTTCGCCTGTCCTTAACTTTTTGCTATGATCGTGACTCATACCAGCTGACATATTGTTGCGCTTAGCAGCGCTTTTGCCATCAGCAGTGCACCAGAGAGTGGAATATCTCACCAGGGAGCTATTGAATTTAGTGGTGCACCCTGGGCTGGCTCTGCTCTCTGATATTTGGAATGACTTTCCCTTTTCAGTTCCCAAGTGTGTGTGTGTGGGGGAACAAAGGCTTCTCTCTCTCTTGATTCTTAGGAAATGTTAAAAGAGAGATCAAGAGAGGATGGATGCCAAAACTATCTCACTGGAACCAGATCTTCAGTCCTGACCACAGTGACTGGATCTCATCAGACAACAGATCTTCAGTCCTGACCACAGTGGCTGGATCTCACAGGACACCATATATTCAATTCTTACCACAGTGGCTAGGTTTCACTGGACATCAAACCTTCAATCCTAACCATGGTGACTGGATCTCTCTGGACACCAGATCTTCATTCCTGACCACACTGGCTGAATCTCACTGTACACCAGATCTTCAATCCTAACCATAATGACTGGATCTCTCTGAACACCAGATCTTTAATCCTGACTACAGTGGCTGGATTCTTTTCAGAATTTTCAAGTTTTAGAAATCTGTGTACATTATTAAGAGAAATCTAGTAAATATTTGTGCCAACTGTACTTCTCTAATGTAACTGAAAATTTGGTTGCTAGGGAAGTCATTTTCAGAAACTGAGGGCACAGATTTAAAGAATGACAGAATTAACAATGTATCCTGTAAATAATGCTACTACAGACAGACGGTCCTCATGACTAGCCTAGTGCATTGGGTCTGAGGGTAAGTTTACTTGGGATATGAAATTGACTTGGGATATACAATTACTGTCTTGCTAATTAAGAAAGCAAAATATGTATAGCCAGGGCATCATGTTAGGTACTATTATGGTTTGGATGTAAGATATCCTCCATAGGTCCTACATTTGACCACTTGCCACTAGCTAGTGCTTTATTTGGAAGCTGTAGAATCTTAGGAGATGAGGTCACAAGATGAAGGAATCTGAGTCACTAAGGGCAGACCTTGTGTGTCATAAGCCACTCTGCTTCCAGCCCAAGCTGTCTCTTTCCTGGTCTGCTGAGCTATGCCAAGTTGTGTCCCAAGCTTCTACCACCATGGAGGGAGTGACAGCTATCATTCTTTCGCTGTCCCTTAAATTTTGATCCCAGACAAAGTTCTACTTCCTGAAGTTGCTTCTTTGAGGCATCTTGTCATAGCGACTATGAAAGTAATTAATTATCAGAGATACCAAGGCATCCTCCAGTTTGTGATCCAAGAATGTGCCTGTGTCAGGACCCAAAACCAGCTGAGGAAGAAATCCCACAGAGAGATGAACTCACTAAATACAACTTGTGTTATAGAGTGGGCACCTCACTAAACATATGTTGTACTATATAAATATTTGTGCATGATAGTTACTTTGTCAGAGTAGTTCTTTAGTCTTTAGAAACCCTGAAGAATGTCTTGATAACATAATATAATCATAATGGTTTAGAAGTTTAGTGTGTTAACAAAACCTTATTTCTGTTCACACAAATGAAGTAATGAAGGTGCTATATGGAATCTGGAAGGCATACCTATGGAATCTTACCCCTTCATTTAGTAGTACTTCGTTATGGTGCTGTTTTGCATCTGGGATCTCAAACTTAAAGAAATCGACCAGGAGTGATCTGCCTTGTCATTCGACTAGCTAACATGCTTGCTTTGCTTTTCTGTACATAACATACACACTAAGATGCATCCTAGCTCCATTGCTCAGTCTCCATACAAATATTTAGTGATTCTCAGATTTTATGCTTTGGATTTTTAAATCTAGCCCGGGATCTGATTTTCTCTCCTGGGGCACAATCCCAAAAGACAAACTGCTCTCCGTCATGCAGGATTGGGCTCCCGCTGTTGTGATGAATTGTGTAATGCCTCTACTTAATCATATTCTTTCATCTAAGTTTTTCTCTTATTTCTGATTTCTATCCCTGACATTTACATTTTTATAATTATCCTGCAGTAATGAATCATATTGACTGAAGGTAGGATTTTTTAAAGAGGTGAAGTTGTACCACTCAAATATATCTTGAGGAAACTAGGGTTTGGGGGAAGCATTTCAGAGCAGAGAAATGGGTTTTGGTGTAGTTAAGAAACAGTGAAACTGAAAAATTTGATAAAATGGATGGAGTTTCTTATGACAGAGCTCAGGGACTTTCTTTTAGCCTGAGATTGACATAAAATAAAATCTAGTAAGAATTCAGAGAACATTAGAGCTGAAATTTGACTGAGTTTAAAAAAACCAAAAAAATACCCCCCAAAACAAGCAAAAAAAAACAAAAACCAGAATCATCGATGCTATGAAACATTTCTGTTTATATCTTTAAACTTTGGGAACCCTTTTAATCCCAGCCCAACTATCCTTCTACTTGTCTTAGAAAAATCTGCTGTTGTTGTGTTTCTTCTCTTCCTCCCTCAATTCACCCCTCTGATTCTTGGTATTTTAATTTAAAGTTCAGGTGATTCGGTAATCTAGGTCTTGACATAACTTTAATCAACTGTTTATGACAAGATATGCTCCTGTATCACTTTCTTTTTACACAGTACCACAATATGATGCCATAGTTACCAAATCGAAAATAGGATTGATCCAAGCAGTAAAAGATACAGAAAAGACAACTTGGCAAAGGAATCTTCAGTGTCTGTCTTGTCCAAAGAGGACCACTCTGGTTCTTCACAGTGGTTTCCAGCTGAGCTGATGGCCCCTCTTCAGCTCACTGATGGGGATCTGCATTGCTGACAAGAGACAAAGAGCTCCTTCAACCATCCTCTGTAAGATGGTGCAGGTCTTCTCTCCTAGGAAAGGTTTCTAAGGTTGGTATGCTGGTCAGCAGAGGGTCACTCCTGGTGTTCTCCTCACAGTAGGACAAGGGCTCCACAGCTGCCTTTGAGACTCCGATTATTTTGATGGAGGTCTCCAGTTGGAACTGCTGCACAGGCCCCTGCCTGGGCTGTGTGGTTGGTGATCACTGTTTTGCTCAACAGTCTATATGATTATTCTTTCCTGAAATCTGTACTGTTCATCTCCCCAATTTCTCCTATCTTTATAATTGTCCCCCAAAGTAGTGACTGACATTTAGTCAAACTAGAATTTTTGATGCCCCACTCCCAAGGAAAAGGAAACCCGGAGGCAGAGTTTTATATATTGGATTTAAAAGGCATACAAGAAGAGTATTGATTTCAACCTTAATGATTCATGGAATTTATTCATTCAAATAGCCCAGGGAGCCTTTCCTAAGTACATTTCCAGGTTCCTGTCTCTAGAGACAGAGATCTAGGACATGGCCTGTTTCTTACTTTGATTGTGAAGAAATTGAAACAACATAGCCCCAAACTCATCTGTGTTTAGTGAATGTTTATTGGAATGATGTAAGGACCCCCACACAGGTACTGTGTTTGGATAACATAGGAACAGCACTTACTAATGGTTGACCTGGGGAAACAGCCATGCTTTCTGACTCTCATCCCATTGTCCTCCATTACAACACACTGCCACCCCTCGCCTTCTGTGAGAAGTCTGTTCAACTTCAAAGTTTTAAAACTTAAGCATTTATAGTTTTATATTATTTTTGTTAATTTATATTAATCTCCAATATTTAGAATTGGTTCTTTTAATTTTAAAAATCGTACTAATCCTCAAAATGATTTTTCTCTGGGGAAGGACAGTTACTTTCCATATTAGAGTGGCACACATCTGCTTCAGGGTCCCTAGAATGAGTGTTGGATGAAATGTACCTTCAGCAGCAGAGAAAGGGGGTGAACTGGGTTATTAGTGCTTGGCTCACATTGAATGGTCTTCAGAGAACTGAGTACTTGAGAACAAGCTTAGACAAATATTCCAGAACTGAACATGACTTTCTGAAGATCCACGTGGTCATAGTGTCTTAAAGAGAAGAGAGTAAAAAGATGGTAGACAAGCCTTGTCTTTGGCTTATGTTGTTTCTGTTTCACCTTTAACTTTTCTGTTCTTTGAAATTTTCACACATTCCTGCAACCTATTTTGATCATATCCATTTCTCACTCACCCCCTCCAACTTGTCCCAGAACTCTCCCTGTAGCCCCTCCCAACCTCATATCTTCCTTTTCTCCATTTACTAAGCCATCAGGTCTACTTTACTGCTCTCTGTATGTGCACGAGTGTATGTCCATCCATTGGAGCATGGTCACCCCTAGAGAAAATGGACTCTCACACCCCCAGCAGCCATCAGCTGTCAAAAGTCTTGTGAACACTTTCCCCATCCACACTGGAATGCGGATTGGCTCGGTCCTCTCCAGATCCTGTGTAGGCAGCCCCAGCTGTGAGTTCGGGAGCCCAACAGCCTTTGCTCTGATGTGTTCAGAAGACAACTTCTCCCTAAGCTCTGACAGCCAGCACTTACAAAAACTGTTCCATGATGCTCCCTGAGCCTTGGGTGGATGGTGTGATACAGATGTCCTGTTTCTAGCCAAGTGCTCCATAGACATCCATTTCCTAAACTTTGACTAATTGTGAGTATTTATATTAATCTCTTGCAATAGCAAGCTTCTCTGATGAGCGAAAACTGCACCAATCAATCAATGTAAAGATGAATATTTCGACATCAGTTTGCTGTTATGATCATTTAGCAAAATAACAGCAGTAAGTTCTCCCCCAGAGCATATGACCCTGGGCTTTTGGCAGGCTTATCGTATCAGATATGAGTCCTCTGCTGTGGAGCAGGCTTTAGACCAATCAGAAAGCCGTTGGTTACTCCATACATTCATGGCTACCGCTGCACGCACGGTGTATCGGGCAGGTTAGTTGTTGCTGTAGTCTCAGGGTTCACGTCTAGTTAAGACTATTGATTGTTCTTCTGCTACAGGAGCTGGTACAGCGCTGCCTACAACCATGAAAGCTAGCACATCAGAAAAGGCTTCTAGGTCAGTGTGTGTGAAAAAGCCATATGAAAACCTATTTTTATATAATTTAAACTTATATTTAGAATAAAATTCTTCACCACATGACATTTCAATTTCTTCTATTTTCCTTATAACAAAATATGCTATGGTCCATGAGGTTTCAGGGGTCTGTGTTCAAACAGAATGCTGTAAACATGTAGACCTGCAGAAGACATTAGATTTGTTGACCCATCGTCCATTAGCTAAGTCTTTAAGGTTCTCTTAAGGGTATAATGGTTTAAATACCCTCATTTTGACATACTGTCTGTCTCTTTTTTATCTCAATGGTCATAAAATTTAAGGTATAGGCATGCACCTACACAATGCTGCTTATACCTATCAGTTTACTATTGTTGAGGATTCTCAATTTCAACAATGTAACACTCACTGCAGGTGACCTTAGAACTCTTTTTGAGTGTAAGAGTTATTGCTACCCCTTGTCCACTGCAAACACTAGACAGGACTCAACATGAATTGCCACTGAAGAGAAAATTTATCATTATTAACTATTTTATAAATATCCACTAGGTGGGAAGAGAGCAAAGACTGGACATATAAACGGAAGTTACACATCAGAATTCTGTATTTGCAAAGGGCAGAGCTGATTTTCTTTCTTCTCTCCTACTATCAATAATAGCAATCCTCTAAAGGTCAGGGGATGGCGTGAAGCATTGACGGAGCACATATGACTGGTCAGAGCTTCTTATCTTCTTTCACGTGGCTTTATTTCAAGTTCTGGGCCAAATGCCCATGGCCCACAGGCAGTCTTCTTCCTCCACTCTTGACGGAGTTCCTCAAGTTATTTCATTATTTTTTAAACCGATAGATTATAGACAAATGTACCGTAGAGCCTTTAGAGGAAATGCATTACTTCTATTTATAAAAGCACCAAATGGGTCGGGAAAGATGGCTCAGCATATAAGAAAACTGGTTACTCTTCCAGAGGACCTGAGTTCAATCCCCAGAACCCTAATGGTGGCTCACAATCATTTGTAACTCCAGTTCCAGGGGATCCAACCCTTTCTTTTGAACTCAGTGGGCACTAAAAACATGTGGTGGACAGGCATACATGCTATTAAAACACCTGTAAATATAAAATAAAAACTTAAAAAAGCATTAAAAGAAGCATAGTTTCCTATGAAAAGTGAGAGGACTAGTTTAACTTACAAGTGCTAAGAAAGACAGTAGGTAACCCATATAAAATGACGAGAAGTTAAGGCAGATTTATCTTAAGGGTTTTAAAGTCACTTTGCAGCTAGCAAAACATTTTTATAACTTTAAATACAGAAACCATCATGAGTAATATTTGGAATAATTATTAGAATAAGAATGCAAGGCATGCTCTGTCAGCCTGGTCTGTTATTGTCCTTTCTATAGAGCATATAATTATCCAGAACATCCTACTAGAAACATATCCTATCCCTTTGCTCGGCTCCCTGCCATTGTGAAGCCTCAGGGCCCTTGACAACAGGGTTGACATTCAGAGATCTGAAAAGTCAGGAAGTACTGTAACCATCCAGTTTCAGTATAAAATAGGCATGTATTTTCTGTCATACAGTGTAACCAGAGTTGGAAACTATGATGTCTGAAGGGGTTGAGGTCTGAGTGGGAAAATCTTGAAAACCAGATTCCAATCATGGCTGTGACTGAAAAGCTGGGTCTCTGGCATTCATGTCTGTATGACTGAGTTCTCCTATATAAAAGAATATACATTATTGTTTTCTTTATTTCCATATAAAGTTCTTGCAAGAATAAATGCACAAAAGAAAGCAAAGACAAATATAAAGTCAGTCATATATCTGCTTTATATTTTCATCTCAAACTGACCGCTATTCTTTTAAGAAACTCTAAGTCCTTTAAAACGTATCTTCATTGCAAATGTACCATTCAGGGAATAGGTAGGAACTGATGTGGAGGTAAGGAAATGTCAAGGCAGAAGTATCTCCTGGTAAACAACCAACTAGATTGGAAAAGGTCAGTGGACGTCTTTTATTTTTTAAAAGTTGATTCTTTCCACCTCTGTCTGGAATGAATAGTGTATAAATGTCTAGAATACTGACAGGACCTCTAGTATTACAAATAATTTGCTTATTCATAGTGCAGGTGCCATCTCATTCTATATTATTTCAAGAATCGCACACAAACTCAAAAGTTACATGAAAGGGAAGGGATCAAAATGACTACTCCACTTGGATTATTTTACTAGCATGTATACTTGATTTACTAATGGCTTAAGTTTGTTTGGTCAGATGCCAAGGACACAACTATATTCTTACTATTAATATTTTATTACTCACTAACAGCATTTTGCATAGGAGTAGAAATTTTTAGTTTATAAAGGGGTGCTGTCATATAGATACTGTTATTAAAAATAACTTGTTGACTTTAAATTCTGCTCATAACTCTGATCTAAGGTATCTCAGCATAGTTACCGCCATTCTGCATGACTTGCATATTAGTTTTAAAAAGTTACTCTGCTATTGATTTGTGGGCCTGTGGAATTTTCCTAAATGCTGAAGTTTACTCTTGTTATTTCATTCACTAAGTCCTTTCTCCAAATAATTCCTTCCTTTTCCTGCCAAGGGAGCTGCGGATACAGAAGTGATGACCATTCCAATACAAGCTTCCACTTTCCTCTGGAAGTTTATAGAACAATGTTATCATTTTGTTTATGGTTTATAGTAATTCAGAACCTTGACTGTATCATGCTACTTTCTCCAGGACCAATCCATAGCATTATAAATTCCTAGTAAGATGTGGCAAGAGTTACTTTGTTATGCCAAAGATAATATTAATGGGTTTTAAAACTTCCCTGTTCCAAATATAACTAAATGACTCCACCTTGACCAACTGTGGTCATGGGAAACTTAAGAAATGTTCCATGGTCCTGTTCCGTCCCTGGTCAAAAGAGATCTAATGGTAAAAAGCCATGCCTAGGGACCACAATAATGACCAGCATGGCAAAATAGCCCTCAAAGTGTAATAGTATTAATCTGGGTGGTAACCAGCAGTTATTTAATTGGATTTAAGACCTGCTTGGCAAAAGGTAAATGCTTGGTACTAGAAACTTGACTAAATTGCATAGGGCTAGTGAGTTCATTGATTTTAGAGAGCCTACTGTTGACACTTTACTAGACCAGAATAATTCCTAATTGCATTCTGAAACTTATCCTTATACTAGTAGATAAGTATAGCCCTCACCCCACATCACAGAAGCTTCTCTTTGTAGTGAACAGACACCATCACAGTAAACTACAAATGGTCATATTGCAAATATCAACATGCTCATTACCAACAGATATATCTACAAAGCAATTCCTGCACCTAAGACACAGGAAAGATCATAAAATGGAAAGAGTATAAAAGCCAGAGGGCCAGGAAGTCTGCTGTGAGATTGTGTATCCTAGAAATGACAGGGTAGATATACCCCTGGTCGTGCAACAGTATGGTTGCCTAAACAAGACTTGAGCAATAATGCCAATAGACATGCCAGCTCAGAAAGGGAAATCTCACAGGGCCCATCCATAGACAAAGAACTATGGGAAGCTAATAACTGCCAAGATGGGGAGGACTAGTTTCTGCCAGAGATGAGCCCCCTAATTGATTATCCTATACCAACTGGTCAGCTCGGAAGTCATATGCATGCAAATAACATTAAATGTACTCAGTAGACTGTATTTATATACTTAAGAGTTCAAATATGTAATGATAATAATCAAAGAAAAGGTGACCATGAATTTGAGAGAGAGTGAGGGAGGAACACAAGAGGGGTTGAAGGAAGGGAGCATAGAAAGGATTAGAGGGAAGAAAAGGAGGGGTAAATGAAGTAATTAGATTTTAATTAATATTAAAAATGGGTGAAAGAGCTGTGTGAAATATTGTCTCTTTTTAAAGCTATTTTTTCCTTTTTTATTTTTTTATTAAGAATTTCCACCTCCTCCCCTCCTCCCATTTCTCTCCCATTCCCCCCCACTTCCCC
>LOEQ01008240.1:74650-87489 GCA_001685075.1 Bramus lutescens
TCTTTCTTTCTTTCTTTCTTTCTTTCTTTCTTTCTTTCTTTCTTCTTTCTTGTTTATTTTTCAAGACAGGTTTTTCTTTGTAGCTTTGGAGCCTGTCCTGGAACTAGCTCTTGTAAACCAGGTTCATCTTGAACTCACAGAGTTCCTCCAGCCTCTGCTGGGATTAAAGGCAGGTGCCACCACCACCTGGCCCATAATTTCTCCTTTTTTTTCTGTCTTGACCTACTTTTCATTCAGTAGAGAGTCATTCAGTTTCTATGAGTTTGTTTTGTAAGCTTTCTGTTGTTTATGTTGTTGATATCCAACTTTAATGCACAGTGGTCATATAGGAAGCAGGATGTTACTGCAGTATTTTTGGATCTGCTGAGGCTTGTCTTGCGTCTGAGTATGTTGTCAGTTTTGGAGAAAGTTCCTTGAAGATCCAAGAAGAAGGTGTATTCATTTGTGTTTGGGTGAAATGTTCTGAAATATCTGTTAGGTTCATTTGGTTTACTGTAGCCTTTCTTTCTTTAGTTTTTGGCTAGACCTGTCTTTTCATGAGAGTCGGGTACTGAAGTCTCCACTTTCAGGATGTAAGGGTCAATATATGATTTAAACTGTATTACTGTTTCTTTTATGAAACTGGGAGTCCTTGTGTTTGGGATATAGATGTTAATAATTAAAATGTCCTCTTGGTGGATTCTTCCTTTGATGAGTTTATAGCACTCTTCCTGATATCTTCTCAGTTAGTTTTGGTTTGAAGTCTATTTTGTCAGATTAAAAGGGTTACACCAGCTTGCTTCTTAGGTTCATTCGTTTGGAATACATTTTTTTTCATTCTTTTACTCTAAGGTGATGTCTAACCTTGATGTGTGTTTTTTTTTTAGCTAAGCAGAAAGACAGATCCTTTTTTCTCATCCATTCTCTTAGTGTGTGTCTTTTTATTAGGGAATCGAAACAGTTGATGTTGAGAGCTTTCTACAAGCAGTGTTTGTTGATTCCTGTTATTTTGTTCTTGTGTGGTTCTTATTGATTAGCTGGCCTACTATTATTTATTCCCTTTGTAGTTAATCTCTACAAGTTGAAGTTTTATTTTATCACCTTCTCTGAGGCTAGATTTGTACATAGATAGTGCTTGAGTTTGGATTGAAGGTGTCACTGGGTATAGTAGTCTAGGCTGGCACCTGTGGTCTGTTAAGAGTCTGCAGCACATTTGTGCAGGCCCTGACGCTTAAAGACTACACTGAGAAGTCAGGTGTTATTCAAATAGTCTGCCCTTGTATGTTATTCAGTCTTTCTCTCTTACAGTTTTTAATATTCTTTTTGTTATTTTTGCTCTGTCCATTTAAGGTTTTGACTATAATGTGCTGAGGGGAATTTCTTTTCTGGTTCATTCCATTTGGTGTTCTGGATTCTTTTTGTACCTTGATAGGAACCTCCTCCATTAGTTTAGGGATTTTTGTTGTTGTTGTTCCTGTGTTTTTTTTTTCTTTTTTTTNTCCTGTGTTTTTTTTTTTCTTTTTTTTTTTTGGTACAGGGTTTCTCTGTGTAGCTTTGGAGCCAGTCCTGAAACTCTCTCTGTAGAGCAGACTGGCCTTGGACTTACAGAGATCTTCCTACCTCTGCCTCTATAGTGCTGGGATTAAAGGCATGCACCACCACTGACTGGCTGGGATTTTTTTTGTATGATTTTGTTGAAAATATTTTCTGTGCTTTTGACCTGGGTTTTTTCTCCTTCTTCTCTATTACTGTTATTCATAGATTTAGTCTTGTTATTGTGTTCCAGGTTTTCTGGATGTTTTGTGCCTGGGTTTTTCAGATTTTAATGTTTTCTTTAACTGAAGTGTCGATTCTATCAGATCTTCAGTGCCTGAGATTCTCCTTTCCACCCCTTGTATTCTATTGGCGAGGCTTACCTTTGAGGTTTTTGTTTAAGTTCCTAAATTTTTCCTTTCTCAATTTCTCTGAGCTTGGGTTTTCTTTATTGGTTCTATATTTACTTTCAGCTCTTGTTTTTACTTATTCGTTTCCTTCAAGTGTTTGTGTTCTCATGGATTTTTGAAAGGGATCTATTTATTTCCTCTTTAAGGCACGTAGCGTATTTATAAATACATGTGTTATGGTCTTTGTCTTGTGATTCGGCTGTATTGCAGTTCTCAGGGCCTACTGTGCTAGGGTTGCTGGGCTGTACTGGAGATATTGTGCTCATTGTCATTAGTTGTGTTTTTATTCCAGTGTCTAGGTGTTTGCCTTTAGGAAGACTGTAGTTCTAGTGCTGCTGTCTGGTCTTGTCTTTGTTGGGTCAGTGTTAGTTCCTTGGTCTCTTTTGCCTTCTCTGGTTCTTAGGAGAGTGTGGCAACTGTAAGACACTGCATGAAAGAGACCTTGGTGGATCCCATGGCAGATGAGGAACCCGGGTGGGTAACAGAATATGCTGTGTAAAGAGAGCTCGAGTATAAAGTTTATTTAGAGGGCATAGGGATATTAGGGAGGATAAAAAGAGAAAGGTAGAGAGAGATGTTGGAGACTAGCTTTGACAAAAATACCACTCACTAGGGTAGGAACATGGGGATTAGAAAAATAAGTAAAGAGAACAAAGGCATGAGTGAAAATAATCAAACAGAAAATACAGGATGGCACCAGGAAGAGTTTCCAGTGAATACTGAAAATCCACCCACGTTTAATTTTCCATACACATTTTAAAAAAGATTTATTTATTATGTATTCAGTGTTCTGCCTGCATGTATCATTGAAGGCCAGAAGAGGGCACCAAATCTTATTACAGATGGTTGTGAGCACATGCGGTTGTTGGGAATTGAACTCAGGACCTTTGGAAGAGCAGGCAAAGCTCTTAACCACTGAGCCATCTCTCCAGCCCCCTTCCACACACTTTTATACCCCAATACAATAGGGGGAAAAGACAAAAGACTGCTTTAACATGATACAAAGGACAGCTAGAATAGTTATTTGCTTCAGTACTTTGAGACACCAAGTCATTAGCAATCTGTTGTTTAGGCAGTGAACCCACCCTAGACCAAGAATCCTCTCAAGGTGTAGGAGCAGAAGTATGCTTGAATTTCCTTTGAATAGGGTGAAGTGGATCTACCAGTGTGGGACATACTAATGTCCAAAACACTAAGCAACCACACCCTACGTCAGGGTGTGCAGCCACACTTGTTGCCAGCAACTTTGAATAAGCTGAACTCTTTGACCTTCAGACAAGGTAGAAATAGGCTCGCAGTTTGGGCTTTCAGAGAGAGGGGGAAGGGAAAGAGAGAGAGAGAGAGAGAGAGAGAGAGAGAGAGAGAGGAGAAGAGGAGAGAAGAAAGGGCCCGGAGGAGCTTGCTTGGGGTAGAGAGAAAGATTGGGAGAGGGTGGCGCTTGTCTCTTAAAGGGACAGGGTACTGCCTGGGTTAATCCTACCAGATGGCCAGGCCGGCCAACACAATCCTTAGAGAGGCTGTGTGTTGCCTGGTTGGGAATCCTCCTCTGGGATTCTGCTAGGTGTGGTCACTGAGGGGTACTGTAACAGTATGTTTCTAGGTATTGGGAGTTGATACTTAGACATGGAGATGGGTTAGGATGAGGGGGTGTTGAGGAAAAGGTCGCTTGTTGATTCCTGACCGCACGGCCAGTTTAGACCCAAAATAATCACACAAAAACTCTATTATTTAAAACACTGCTTGACCAATTAGCTCTAGCTTCTTATTGGCTAACTCTTACATATTAACCCATTTATATTAATTTGCATATCCCCATGAGGTTGTGGCCTACAAGCAAAGTTTCAACACGTCTATCTCCAGTGGCAGCTCCATGGTGTCTCTCTCTCCACCTTCCTTCTCCCAGCATTCAGTCCAGTTTTCTTTGCCTACCTAAGTTCTGCCCTATCAACAGACCAAGTCAGTTTCTTTCTTCATTAACCAATAAAAGCAACACATAGGCAGAAGGACCTCCCACACCAAGGGGGATAAGAGGATTCACAGGAGAGAGAAAAACATGGTGTTTCACCAGAATCTGATTAGTCCTCTGAGAATGGGGCAGAGAGTAGAAGAGATAACAATAGGAAGTAGACTACAGAGCTGGGGATGAGGCTGGTGGATTCGGTTTGGAGGAAAGAAAGGAGAGTGGAGAAATTAAGCTATCCTACCTGCTTCCCTGGACTACTTGCTTCTTTGAGCAGCTGGTGGGTTCTCAGGAAATGCCTGCTGTTGGTGTTGGGGGCTGAGGTAACAGGATGAGTTGGGGGAAGGAAGTGTGGAGAGGAAGATCTGTGTTATACACCGGAGATGGGGGCAGGGATGAGTGGAGCATGCAGAAGGTGGCCTGCTACAAAGTTGGGGATGAGATCAATGGATTTGGAGGAGAGGAGAAAGAAGTAAAGATCTTCTGTTAACCTTCTTGCTCCCCTGGTCAGAGTGCCCTGTGGATTCCATGGGGAATACCTGTTAGAGTTGGGGGTTGGGTGATGGTGTGATTTGGATACCTATGTCTTGGAGTGTTTTTCTTATACTTTTCCAAAGCAATTTCAACATTTCAGGCTTTAAATTAATTTTTCTTATCAACTCTGGATTGATTTTTGTTCACAGTGAAAGTTATGGATCTAGTTCATCAGAGAGAAAGGAAAGATAATTCCTGGGGTGTAGTACAGACATTATGATTGTCTAGTGGGCATTGTGTGTAGTTTTACAGAGTGTACAAGGCAAGAAGGTTATAAATTAAACGTCTAAAAGTGTGGCTGTTTGGGAAATATTTAAAGTATTTTGAAGTGTATATGTTTTAGTGCTGGTAGGCTATAGGTTAATGGAGGATCCTGCTGTTCCAAGAAGTAAATAATATGGAGCTCTTTTTGATAATTTATTTAAAACTATTACAGATGATTAGAAAAATACACATCTGTATAATCTGGATACTATTGTCTCAGCATGTTTTAAAGTGTTTTAGATAAGATAGAATTAATGTTTTTAATGGGGCTATACTTTTATCTAGTCTAAGTATTTCTGGTCTCTTCAAATGAACTCCTATAATATCATCATGGTTATTATATTTCCTTTTTGTAAAGTTTAATTTTTAAGGGATTCCACTTTTTTCTTATTCACAAAGTTGTAAAACCATAACAAGTATCTTGTCCCAGAAAATTCTTACCATTTCCACAGGCAACTATATATCTATATGTGGCTCTTTTTCAGCATGTGGAGATTACCATTTATTTTCTATTCCTTGGGTGTTCCAGATTTAAGCATCCCATTCATATTGGAATTACGTTACATATGGCATTTCATATCTATCTAATCTCACTTAGAGACTATGTTGTAATACGTATCGCCATTTCATTGCTTTTTTATGGCTGAATGTTCCATTGCATGATTGTATCAATCTTGTGTCCCCAGTGGCTACTTGTGGGATGTTAGAATTATTCTGCTGTGGTTACTGAACTTTGCAGTAAGCTTTGAAATCAGGAGTCATGACCCTTCTGTTTTTCCTTTTCAGAATTGTTTAGACCAGTGATTCTCAACCTGTGGTTTGCAACCCCTTTGGAGGTCAAATGATCTGTTCACAGGCATCACCTAAGACCATTAGAAAACATAGATATTTGCATTATGATTCATAAGAGTGACAAGGTTCCAGCTATGAAGTAGCAACAAAAATAATTCTGTGGTTATGGTCACCACAGCATGGTGAACTGTATTAAAGGGTCACAGTATCAGGAAGATAGAGTGATTACTTGCATTTCCCTATGAATGTTAAGATCAACTAGTTTATTGTTCAAAATGGTAGTTTTTTTCATGTTATTTGGGATAGAACCCAGAGACATATATACAATAGTCAAGTGATCTAACTAAACTTTTTCCCTTGCTGATTGTTTGCATTTTGACAGGGATTGTGTTGACTATACATTAATCTGAGTAGTGCTGAGGTTTTAAAACAGTGTTTAGATTGAGAGTATTGTTCAGTAGTAAATCATTTGCCTAGTTATCATAAGGCTCTGGTTCAGTCATCAGCACCAAACACACACGCACACACATACACACACATACATATATATATGTACACATGCATATATACCACACATACACAAGGCACATACAACATACACATGTACACACATACATGTACATAGACACACACTATACACATAACACTCACATGTACATATGTACACACTGTGAACACATACACACATCTATACACACTACACACATACACATGCAACACACACACCATGTACCTGTACACACAGGGACATACATATACATGTAAGTGCACACCACACATACATGTACACATGCATACACAGAGAGACATATACATACATACATATATGTATAATGCACACATACACACTGGTACACACCTCAGCACATTTCTTATCGACCCTCTGCCAAGTGGTGTTACCTTTATTAGCACAGCATATTCGTCTCTTGTTCCCTCTGTATCTGACTGGTGAGTCCTCTGACTCCAGCTCCCCCCCCCATGTCCTTCATTTGGTCCTTCCACCTAACCTTATCCTGTTCAGCTTCTTTATTAAACCAATCACAATGACATATATTCATACAGTGTAAAGGAATATTCCACACACTCTTAGCTGTTGCTCTTGTAGTCTGTTTTATCTTTCTTACATTTCCTCTTTCTTTCCTTTTCTCCTCTACTTCCAAAGTTTTAAAATAAGAATGAGTAATTCTTTGGTAGAGCTCATACATGTGTGGATTCCTGGAAGTCCCATCTTCACAGAGGGCTTTAAAATTGCTACCTCTCAAAAATGGTTTATCACTCTCATGAAGTTCAAGCTACTATTGTACCAGTGGGCATGTCTTACCAGGCTACTCATCATTGTAGCTTACAGAGTTTACAGCTGAGTGTGATTCATGATGACTTTTCTTCTCTAGTAGTATGCACAGAAGCCTCCATTGCTGTAAATGCTGGCCGGTGTGGACAAAGCTTCTAGGTCAGCACCAGCTTGGCTTACCTGTGTACTGTTGCTCAAGTATGGGGTATCTACAGTAATAGGCTCTTACTGTCAAGTTCTGGCATTAACATTAGCCTGTAATATCTGGGGATATGGAACCTCACTGGCCTACAACTCCCAAAGAAGCAATTAGCACCCAAAAGACCTATGCAAACCAAGACAGACTAATTTTCAGCATGGAGTTGGGGTATTGAGTATAAAATCTCACTCCAACCTTGGGGCTATTGGCAGTTGTTAGCTTCTGGGGGAGGTTTCCTCTGAGATTATAGCCCCTGGACAGCACAAATTTATTTTGGTAGATTAAAAACAATAGCAGAATTCAAATTTGGGTAGATAGGAAAGTGGGTGGGTGGATCTGGGAAGAGCTAGAGAAAGAGGATGGGTGAATATGGTTAAAACGCATTGTGCAAAAGTTTTAAACAACTAACCCTGTTTTAAAAACTTCTCCCTCCCAGTATTTTTGCCCCTGACCCTCTGTTCCTTGAGAGCATTCTCATTCTGTAAGCTGACTGCTATTTTTGAGTTTTCCAGAGCTCTGACTACCTTCCCATTAAGAATTTCATGTGTGTTTTATTGGACAACATTTTCTTTTTCCCTTTTACAAATTACTCCTCATAAAGCCCAGTGCACCTGTCCGGTGTCTGTGATCTGCTCAGTTAAATATTTGAGAAGCCATGAAGAGAGACATAACTACTTTCTCTAAAATTTATGTTTCTACCCAAATGTTTGCTTTGTTGCTCAGAGATTTAGTGCAGCTCATGAAGTGAAGCATCCTCAAGAACTCACAGTGGAAGGGCAAGTTCTAGACTTTAGATATGCTGACCATAGAGCTTATTTAGAAGAACCTACTTTAATGTTCAGTAAGAAAGCCAATCACAAACATTTCAACTTTGCATACAATTGTTATTTTGAAAGCATTTTATATGTTAAACATACTTTCTGCTATCTTAAAATTTTTTGTTTTGTTTTGGAGACAGGATTTCACTGTAGTTTTAGAGCCTGTCCTGGAACTAGCTCTTATAGACCAGGCTGGCCTCAAACTCACAGAGATCTGCCTGCCTCTGCCTCCAAGTGCTGGGATTAAAGGCATGCGCTACCACCGCCCAGGTTAAAAAAATATTTTCTATTTGAATGGTGAACTAAGGACAAATGCATCTTGAAGCTCTTTTTAGAATCACAAGATGAATTTTTAAAGTACATTTTCCATATTTTTATCCGAGAATGATAGTAATTATACCAATTAAGATGGTTTTCTATTCAAATGGTAAATAATATTTTATTTTCTGCTCACAATAAAAGAAAAGCTCATTGCCATTTGGAAATGTAGCATTTGGTTTTAATATAGCATTTAGTAAGCGGTAAAATCCTTGCCTTTTGGTTTAGACCTATGCCCTTTATTCGTTAGCTGATTTGCTAATTACATTGAAAAACTCTCCAAAATCTCACTGGGGATATGCAAATGCGGCTTCAGTTTCTTAATACTTGAGAGGCAGCCAAGAATTTAGTGCATGCAAATCCGTTCTGAGTTTGATGTGATGTTTGCAGAATTGCTTTTATTATCCAGAAGCTGTGACCTTCTATTTTAGTACACAGTCTCTTCTCTGTCACCAAAATTAGAATAGATGTTATGTTATGGTTCTTTCAACTAAGTTTTAGAAAGCAGAATCAATATCACAGGTAAAAGGAGAGAGGAACTGTAAATACTTTGGGGGTGTGGGAGGCTGCAGGATAATGTTATGTTTCCAGTGAGTTGTGTGAAACACAGCATAAAGGCACACAGCCACAGGGATGGAGTCCAATGAGTTGTTACAAAGACAATATTCCTACATGACACTCCTACATAGATGCTTCCACACTCAAGAAATAAGGAAAGAATTACTCAACTTCGAGTTGAATATACCCTACCCAACTACCGCCTCTTCAACATTCCTTCAGTTCAGCAACTATTCTGATTTTTAACAATATATAGTACAATTGATCCCATTTTAGTTTTTATAAATAAAATAAATAAGAATATATGATTAAGCTTATTCTGTATTATTTATGTAATTGGGAAACATTCATATTGCTGCTTGTAAACTAGATTGTTTTCATTGTATATTACTTTATTATATGGATCTAGCATAATTTATTTCTACATTGTGATATAGATGAACATTTAATTTTATTATAGTTTGGGTTTAGTGCTAACAGTATAGTTATTTGTATTTTTATTGGGTTATTATATGAATATTATATATATTCAATTGTATATATACATATGTAACTTGGTTTGAAATAATTGGATGGAAGGATATGTTACTTTCCTTCTTTATGTTAGCTTTTTGCAGTAGTGGGGACTGAACTTAGGAATTCTCAGTCAGTCAGCATTGTCTCCAGACTGCTTTCATTTTCATTTGGAGATGGGTTCTTTCCAGGCTGACTAAAACTCACACTGTAGCCCAGGAAGTTCATGAATTTGAAATCTTTTCATTCCAACTTTCTAAGTGGATAGTGTTACAGGCCTGGTCTAGTAGGCTCAACTTAGCATGTTATTTTCATATTTAAAAGATAAACCAAAGTCATTTCTAGTTGTCATTCATGTACATATCTGTGAGTTCTTTATTAAGGCTTAAAATTCTATATTCCTGCTTGCCTTTAGATTAATAGTTAAACTTTACCTATTTTGTTGGACACATCAGTTATTTTATTTTAACTTGTGAGTTTTAATTGGTTTGTAAGGTGTTGCTTTGATAGAGACGTGAATGACCAAATCAAGCTAATTAAAATATCCATTTCATCACTCACATTTTTTTGTGCATTGAGAATGTATGAAACCTTTCAGCCATTTTCACATTTATGTTACCTTCTTTATGTTACCTTGTTACTTAAGCATGTTAACAGCTTGCTATGTTAGAGATGTGTGTTTATTCCTCCTAACCAAAAAAAAAAAACTGTGTGTTTGGATCAACAGTTTACTAAACATCCCATTTTCTCTCCTTGGCCCTTACACCTGTCTTGTCTTTTATATTTTAATTGTGAACCTAGCCTTTAACAGTGGAGCCATCTCTCCAGCCCTATTGTCTTCTTTTATGAATTTAACATTTATATTGTGTATTTGTTATTTAAAAGTTACTTTTCTCAGCTGGTTGTGATAGTACCTAAGTGTAATCACAATAGTTGAGAGATGGAGACAGAAGGATCAGGAGTTCAATGTCATCTCCAACTAAATAGTGAGCTCTAGGCCAGTCTGGGCCACTTGAGGCCCTGTTTCAAAAACAAGAAAAAATAATTACTTTACTCTGATGACCAATGAGACTTAAAATGTAAATGAAGACTTTTCTTTTGTTCCTGGCCACCCAGACCTGAATAATCACACAGAAACCATATTTTTTACAACAGTCTTTGGCCTATTAGTTCAGGCTTCTTATTAACTAACTCTTATATTTTAAATTAACCCATTTCTATCAATCTATGTATCAACACGAGGCTGTTGCTTACTGGCTAAGGTTCTGGGGCATCTGTCTCCTTTGGCAGCTACATGGCATCTCTTTGACTCAGCCTACTCTCTCTATACATCTTTGTTCAGATTTCCTGCCTGGCTTTACTCTGCTAAACTATTGGCCCAAACAGATTTTTTTATCAACCATCACACATACAGAAGGACATCCCACATCATCTTCTCTTTTCTGTCTAATTAAAAAGGAAGGTTTTAACTTTAACATAATAAAATTACAAATACAAAACAGTTATCAAGCAAAAATTATAGATACAATATTTTGTCCATTTACATTTGGCAAATTAAGAAAAATATAATCTATCATATCTTTGTGAGTCTAAGGTTTTATGTTTTATTTATCTTTTATCATAACTTAGGAAAACTGTAACTATCTGTTTTCAACTCTTCAAAAACCTCAGAAGGATATACTATTATCTAAGTAAACAGAAAGTGCACTGTAAGTGACTTTCAAAACTCTAGAATTGACAAAGACATCTTGCTGCCTGGATAGTCACCCCAAAGTTCTTTTGTAACATTGGGACAACCATCTTCAACCTGTAGGCCCTTAGTATCCAGCAGACTTTTCCATGAAGCAGAAAATTTGAAGATCTATTCTGTCTAGTAATGGCAAAGTTCTGTGTCTTACTGAATGTCTGACAGTTTCTTCCATGGAGCAGAAACCCTGAAGGACCATCCATCTTCTAGTGAGTTTAGCAGTCACTTTTCTGTGGGTCTTGTGTGTCCAGTTCATACAGCACACCATAAACAGTTCAGAAACAACAGTTTTTTGCCCAAATGGTTAGACTTGTCACATTGAAGACAAATTCCATAACAAGTTTCTTCAACGTCCATCATCCTTTCTGAAGTTATTAGTACTGCCAGAAGCAGATGTGTCTCACTGTCGAGAAAAGTCTAAGTCATTAAAACATTTTAAATGACATATTCTGTAGGTCTTGAAGTGTTGAAAATTATCTATCTAACTGAAATATATCTCTGTATATCTAGAAAACCTAACTAACATGACTATAAGTTTGACTATTAAAAATGACATCTATTAACCTGCAATTTAAAATTATATATTGCATTTTAAAATGAGTTCCATAAACAAAATACCTTAAACAAGAATAGAAGTATATATACACATAGTGTAACAAAACCAACCTTAAATTTGTATCAATAGACCAAGACCCATACCAATGCTAAGTATTCATCTCTATATCATATACCCTTATTTCCATTAATCATTTATAACTAACCCTTTTTAAATGAAAATAAACATTTATAAACAATCATTTGGGAATTTGGGCATAGTTTTCTCAAAACTGCTTCCTCCTTTTCGTTGGATGAAGTATTTTTAAGGTTCACGGAGAACATTCAGGGGTGGGGGGGATCTTGTTCTATCAAACCACACTAACTTGGAAAAAATCCACAGATTCTTATCCTCTGTGGAATCAAAAGCAGAGCCTCATTTCCAAAGTAACTATCCTTGGACTCAAATTTTGAAGTCAAGGTACCTTTATGTTGGTTTAGCTTAGCAGTCCCCAGAAACATATGTCTCTCTGAAGTCAAAAAATTAAAAGAAAACATAATAATGTATATAATACAGGATCTCTGTGTATTTTCCATATTTATGTGGCTTTTTTTACTTTGTTACTTTTTCTTAAATGCGAAGTGAGTGTGGTTAGGACCATCTCTGTGGCCCTGCCTATTTGCTCTGCACAGTCCAATATGTGGAGATATGTTCACCACCTCTGCGAGGCATGCTTACCTTCCCAGCTCCAGGGGCACAGTGGGTCTATATCACTATTAAGCATATTGCTCACAAACCCAATTCATGTGGAGGACCTCCTGAAAGAGCCAGAGGCATTTGTGCTGCCAGCATGAAACAAAAAGCTAAGTTTTAAAGAAGCTGTTTAGTTTCTGATGCTAACACTGAGTCAGAAAGCCTTCTCTTATAGGAATAATGCCCCTGCTAGCCACCAGCAAACAGAACCCACCAGAGAAAATGCTGCTACCAAGAAGCCTTGCTTAAGTTAACTTTTGTGTCTAGAATTCCTCCACAAGCTCTTTTAGGTTTTATGTGGATGTAGTCACCCAATACTAGTGACATTTGTTGCTACATGCATTGCTACATGTGTTTATCAACCATTCTTGTGTTCTATTTAAGGGTTTTGCTCAGTTTTACAGTAAGATGTTCTTCTTTTCTTTATTCATAGTTAAGTCCTTTGATATTCTACATAAGAAGTCTTTTACATTGTATATATTAAGGTACCTATCCTTATCCCGAAATTTGATCATTTTCTTTATGACTTCTGTGTAGTGTAAGGGGAGTGGGCCTGCTTTCATCCTGCCCAGCTCCCGCATGGCTAGCTTATACCCCGAAATAACAACACACAAATTGTATTCATTTAAACACTG
>LOEQ01008240.1:129576-145405 GCA_001685075.1 Bramus lutescens
TATATATATATATCCAGTCTTGTCCTCAATTTTCAACACACATGCTTTTCTGAGATATAAAATGCTCTATATTGTTAGTTTATATATATATATATTCACTTTTCTCTTTACCTCAAAATGTTTTAACTTTTAGTAAATACCTCTGCAAAACAAATAAAGTTTGAAACACTTTGGTTCATGTTGAGCTCTCTCTCTCTCTGTTAGAAGAGAGCTGATTTCTTCAACTCTGTTCTTGATTATGCTCTTCCCTGACTTTGCAATTCTTCTTTGTTGTAAATCCTTTTGGTCCTTTTGTTGAAAATGGATTTTTCTAACAATATATCCTGATTTTCATTCATTTCCCTCTCTTAACCCCATTTCCTTCTCATCTTCCCTTCTGTCTAGATTCACCCCCTTGCTGTGCCATTAGAAAACAAACAGGCATATAAAGGATAATAATATATTACACTATGATAAAATGAAGCTCAGCACATCTAATAGGAAAAACAAACAGAAGGTAAAGAGCCTAAGAAAAGGAAAAAGGGACAGATACACATGCAGAGACCCACTTACATACTCAGGAATCCCATAAAAACACTAAACAGGAAGCCACAATATGTACCAAAAAGATTAGTAGGGTAGAAAGGGGAAATACATATAAATGAAATAAATATAAAATTGAAAATAAAAGCCCTGATATGACATTTTGAGACGAGGAACCTCCAAAGATGCTGTTGAGTTTGTTTTCTGTTGGCCATCTACTCTGGGCAGGCAGCCCATCTTTTAGAGTAGTTTGTTTTACTAGTGAGACTCCCTTGGGGAAAACTAAATTTCATTTGCAAGTGGTTATCAATTGCAGATAGCTTCTGAGGTAGGGGTGGGCTGATGTGTCTACTTCTCTCATCTCTAGGACTCTGTCTGGTGCAGTCCTGGTGTGCCTGCTGCCTCATCTCTGGGTTCCTAAGTGCTTTGGTCCTGTTGACTTATAGGGCCTTCTTTCCTTGGTGTCTTCCCCTATGGCTGTTCCATTCTTTCTGTCCCCAAGGTTCCCTGGACCCTGAGAAAAGGGATTTTAAGGAGATGTCCTAGTGTAGGGATGAGTGTTTTAAGGTCTCTCACTCTCTTCATATGGTGTGGCTATGGTTCTCTGTTCCCATCTGCTGCAGGAGAAGTTTATCTGATGATGGCTGAGCAATGCACTGATCTGCTTTGCAAGTCTTTCTTCTCCCTGTGTCTCTCCTAAACTTCCAGAGGCTCCTTTGCTGACTGGAAAGATAAAAAATCTTGCTGATGTCAAAGAGAACACAACACAGAATCAATGTCCATTTCATACCATTCTTGTTTTCCTATTTAGGACTAGCTTTTCTTACTTGCTTTATTTAACAGACTTCTACTGAAATAATATTCTCTCTTATGTATTTAGTCTGTAAGATTTGGTAGCCTATTTTCTTTCTTTTTTATTATCTTTTATTGAGCTTTACATTTTTCTCTGTTCCCCTCCCTGCATCTCCCCTCCCCCCTTCAACCCTCCCCCAAGTTCTCCATGCTCTCAATTTATTCAGGAGATCTTGTCTTTTTCTACTTCCCATGTAGATTAAATCTATGTAAGTCTCTTAGTGTCCTCATTGTTGTCTAAGTTCTGAATGAGATAACCCAGACACAGAAAGACAATTATCACATGTACTCACTCATAGGTGGTTTTTTAACATAAAGCAAAGAAAGCCAGCCTACAAACCACAATCCCGGAGAACTTAGGTAGCTTATTTTCAGTCTGTGCTAGTTTGAAAGGTGTCATCTTGAAGGTTACCCAAGTTTAAAATCCTTAGTTATGATAGTCTTTTGTAGGTCGTCATACTTCAACAAAAGCTGACATTTTTTAGTAGATTCAACTTTTCTGTTGTGATATTCTAAATGCAAATGCTTCACTTGTCAGGGGCTTTCCTCGCTCTTCTGATCCCAGGGACTTCTGTATGCTCTTCTCTAATACTGTTGTGGTTAGTTTAATTGTCGACTTGACAGTCTAGAATCACCTAGGAAGAGATTCTCAGTGAGGGACTATCTAGATCAGGTTGATCTGTGGGTGTGTCTTATGAGATTATCTTGATTACCTTAATTGATATCTTATGCTCAAGAATGAAAGGAGGTAGGACTATTCCCTGATTTGGGGCTCTGGACTGTAGAGGAATAGAGAAAACTAGCTGAGCAGCAAACATGGGAGCCTTCACTGCTCACTGCTCTTGACTGTGGATGTACTGTGACTAGCTCTTCAAGCTCTTGCCACTGTACCTTTCCCATGATTGTTCACTAGAACTGTGAGCTAAAAGAGACCCTTTCTCCCCAAGCCACTTTTGTTGTTATTTTATGGCAGTTACAGGAAGGAAAGCAGGACAAACACTAATCAGCACTTACAATTCAGTACTGCATTCTTTCTCAGCTTTTGTGTATCCTGCACAATGAGTGGAACTTCAGATTCAGTCATCGAAACTGGAACTCACCATTCCTACCCAGGTCTTGCATACCTTCCTTCTAATTTCCATGTTTTAGCACTTCTCATGTATGGAGAAGAGAAGAAAACTGGTCACTATGTTTCTATGTAAATCATTTAACTTAATCCCCAATGTCGTTCATATTTCAACAATAAGACCAGAACTGAGCTGTCTAATGAGTTTACCTAAGAATAGGAAATCAGCCTACTCAAATCAGATGCTAAATCCATATATTTTTTACCCTATGTTGACAGAGTGGTAACTATTAATATTATTATTTTATGTGTATGTATGTGTGTAGTAATAAGGGGAGCGGGCCCTGCTTTTCGTCCGGCCCAGCTCCCGCANAAAGGGGCCAAGGCAGTTTCTTTATTAACCAATTAAAGTAACACATAGACAGATGACCCTCCTACATCATATGTGTATGAATGCAAGTGTGTGTGTGCTGTGGCGAACACATGATGGTCAGAAGACAACTTCCAAGAGTCAGTACTCTTCTTCCACCATGGGACTGAGCTCATGGTGTCAGGCTTATTTGGTCAGCACTTTACCTATTGAGCCAGCTCCCAGCTTTCAGAGTGACTACTATTAAATAGCAACAAAAACACCAAAGAATACTCATTCGTGTTTTTATTGCCACATTTACTGTGGAAAGAAAATAGACAAGCATACTTTGGAAAGACTGTGACCCTTTTACAAGAGTTGAGATACATCAAAGATTTCCGATGAATTGGTTATTAAAAGCTAACAACAACAAAACAGTCCTTTTCCTAATTCCTAACTTAACCAGGTCATGTGACCTAATAAACTTGGTGTTTATTTTTGTCTCTAATGTTGAGTTCATGATTAGTATAGTTCATTTTCATTGTCCATTGCTAAAGTCAACAATTGATACTTTTTGAATACTGGGCTTCAGTGCTAACTTAAGCTTGGTAAGTGAGGCAGACAATTCTAAAACTACACAGAGATAGCTCAGGGCATGTCAAATGGGGATTAAATGATAGGTTGTATGGATTGATTCTAAGGATGCAGCATTGTTAGGCAATTGAACACTAAACAGCTGTTAAGTACCATTTTATGTAATTTAGACTGAATGAAGTTGGTAGATGAAATCCCTGGTGAATTAAGCAATGATGATAGTCTCGTTTTGGACTCTGTGTCATCTAGGTCAAGAAGTTCCTAAAATGACGAGTAGATTTACTTGGTACATTAAACACATACACTTCCCAACCCTTCTTGTTGTTTCTTTAATAAGTGTGTCTGGATTATGACCCATGCTTTAGGGAGTCTCATTACCCACGAGGAGAAGATGATGAAACCAAAGATTTAGCAGACTGTTTCCTGAACCTGAGGCATTTTGTTTCCATTTTTGCAATTTTCCTCCATTACTCTGAATGACAAGTTTAAAAATCAAAGGAATCAAGAACTTTGAGTCCAAAAGCAAATTATCTCTAGCTCTTAGCCTAGGATTTGATGAAAAGTCTATAATCTGTAGAAAAGGGAGTGAAGAGGGGCTAGCTCTCTTCTAACTTGGCGATACAAATGACATTGTGGTTTTATTTGGAACTTTCAGGAAGGGGTCCAGATCACCATTTTTCAGGAAGCACAAAAGATGGGTCGGAAGAAGAGTATGTCTGCCTGCCCTGCAGAGAAGGCTGCCCCTTCTGTGCTGACGACCGCCCGTGCTTTGTCCAGGAGGATAAGTACCTGCGACTTGCTATCATCTCCTTCCAAGCCCTGTGTATGCTTTTGGACTTCGTCAGCATGCTGGTGGTCTACCACTTTCGCAAAGCAAAGGTAAACCCAGGTATCCTGGTCATGACCCTTCTTTATCCTAACAGTAATTGCTTCTCTCTCTAAGGAAACAGAATTTCCTAATCCCTGCTACTATTCTAGTAAGCAGGCATTTTGTGATTGGGTGAGAATATTAAAACCGTATCTATTTGCCTCCTAAGAAAAGAAGGGTTAATAATATGCTGTGCTAGTATTTCATCATAATGAAGTTGCTTTTTATTTAGCCTGTGACTCTAATGCTCCCCCGCCCTAAGGACTCTCCTTAAAGCCATCTCTTTGGTCACCAGAGGACCTTCTGCTACCTCCGTCCAGTGTGTGGTTTATTTTTCATATATAGAAAATCCTGTTATGTTTTTGTCTTGTTTTATTTCTCTTCGTAATATTTAAAGGAGCAAACAATTCACCCATTTATTTTTAGCACATTATACTCTGGAAATTATCTATTCATGACCTTCTATGTGGTCTTGTACTATGTCCAGGGATGATAGAAATGCTAATACATCTAGGGCAGAACTGGGAGCTTTCTCCAGTGGTCAGAAATCAGTTACATGAAGCGAATGTTCAGTTAAAATGTTTGATTCTGTTGCTTTGCAGTAGTTCTTTGTGACACAGGAAAAAGACAATGTATTTCCACCATTCTTGGATTCAAATGACTGCTTTATCTTGACACAATTGCTCAGATTGTTGTAGATTAGAGAAATTTTTGAAAATATGTGTACCCACTAGAAATTTATAAGAAAAGAAGTCTTTTTGGATAATTTCTGCTTTGAAGCCATTAGTTAACCATTATGCTAATGTTATAGATGTTATTAGTTACTTTTAATAGTAGGCAACACAGTTTAAATCAAGATTTCAGTCAGATAGAAAATGCAAACATGCAATTTGCTTCCATTTTACTAGTACTCATCTTTCTCTTGGAAATAAAACTATGTTGATTTTATGTATATGAAATAGTGGGCTAAAATGTTCCCAGATAACATTTTAAAAGAGCAAGTCAGTAGCAGTACCAGAATTGAGAGGTCTATTTAATAAACTGCTCTGAAATCTCTCTGATGTAATAAATTCATTACACAGTGGATACCACAGTCCTTTATAAATTTTAATTGATTTTAATCATTAATGATAGCTGTGCTAAATAAGTCTGTGATAAATCTGGGCAGAATGCACCATTGGGTACTGAGAGGTTTCCTATAGGTCATTCTGTATGGGCCCATGTCTCAATTTGTGTTAATGTCACTTCCCAGTTACCAACCTTTCAGATCTGCCTAGACCTTTGGAGAAAATGGGAAGCAGCTGACCAGAACCTTTTTTTCCAGGGCAGCCATGAGAATACTAATATTTACATATAATTTTGATGAAATTTCTTGGATGTTATCTAGTTGGAAGTTGGCTACCATTTATAATCAGTTTTCCTAGAATGAGATGCAAAACAAATGGTCCTAAGTTAATCAAACCAAGGAACATGGATCTTGCATATTGAAGAAATGAAATGTTTGGTGATATTTCCTCTAGTGATTTCTCTTACCAAACTGGATTAATTATAAAATTAATAATACATTTTCATATAGAAAGTCCAAATATATAGCATGTGGACTTTGGAATTATTATTTAAACATTTTGTGTGTATCTTGGCAACATTTCTTTACAAAATAATGAAATCTATGGGGCAAAACTAACACTTTATTTAGTATTTCTCACTGTGTTTTCTACTCCTGATAATTAAAAGAAAAAATACCCTTTTACCAATATCATCTATTTTGATAAAGGAGAAAAAAATCCAGTTTAGTATAAACATAACATGACAATTGTCCGCCATATCATTTAGAATTAAATCCCATCTCGGCATCTCTTTGGCTAGTTTCCTCCTATGTGATGTGGGATTGATATAATACATCCAATCCCAAATATTGATCCAAAGTGTAACAACAACCTAAATGAAAGAGTTATAACAAAGAGTCTTTTCTTAGATGAAACATTGGTGCAGATCTTCATGGCTTTGAGTTGCTCAACTTTTTAAAGATATGGCATAAACCCCAACAAATAATAGAAAGATAAAATGATAAATTGTACTTCATGAAAATTGAGTCTTTAGACCCTCAAAATACACTATTGAGAAAATCAAGACACCCAATAGAAGAGCAACAGTTGCAAGATCTCTCTCTCTCTCTCTCTCTCTCTCTCTCTCTCTTTTGCAGTGTCCAAAATATATAAGCAATTCTCTTAAATTAACAATAAAAATAAAAAATAAACCTTAAAATGGAGAAAATATCTGGATAGACATTTCTTAAAAAAGATGTATGACAAGCCAATGAACACATAAAAAGATGCTCAATAGTATCTGCTATTAGAAAATTGTAAATCAAGTGCATAACTCCAACAAATGTAGCTAAAATATTTTTTAAAATTCTACTAACAAATAATGAGAATGTAGACAAATCGAAAATCTCCAATATGTTTCTACTGCAGATTCAAAAATGTGCCCAGATTGGGATGTATCTTGGTAATTTAAAATATTATATAATATGGCTCAAGTATTGCATTCCTAATAATACACATCTATACAGAAATGCAAATAAATGTTCATGAAAGTGCCATCCACAACAACTAAATGGTGAAAGCCACCCAGATACCCATCAATTAATACAAATGAATAATTAAGATGTGGTATTTCCATATAATAGAATACTATTTATCAATGAAAAGGATTATGTATTATTACATGGAGTAATATGAATGAACTTGAAGACGCTAAGTAGGCAAACAACTGTAAAACACAATATGTTGTATGATTCCATTCATCAAAATGCTCAGAATTAGCAAATTCATTGATCCCAGAAGTAGATCAGTGGCTAGCAAAGGCTACCAGAAGAAAAGAATGGGGAGTGACCATTTATGAGATTAGGTCTTCTTTCAGAAGATTCCAGAATTTTAAAGGCATTTCTATATAATCCACCTCCAGAACCAGTGATGAGAAAATTCATCAATTCATATAGAATTAGTCTTAATTAATGCTGGTCTTTTGTTATTCCATTTAAAAGGTCTGTGCAAGAATAGCAATTAATATGTGTTTCTCACCTGTGGGTCCACATATACATTTAAACAGTTGAAGAGAATATGGAGCTGGAAGGTTCAGTCCTGGTTTTGAAGCGCACACCTGAGTTGCATGCTCATTCATTTGTTAATTGACTCCAAAACCATTGCCATACATCTACTTCTCCTTGTTTTTTGTCTGTGAAGAGTTATTGGATGTACAATTAAACTAAGAGTTATTTACCTATTTATAGCAGTGTCTTTTCTAGGAAGGTTTAATTTTCCTTCAAAACGAGAGCTATGGAGATCTCTCTTGGCTATCAATTGTTATGTCATTGAGGATATTTAAAAACTGGACTCATGCTGTTATAGTCTTATTATAGAAACAATGTAAAAATTCATAACATATAAATAAACATGTTTGATACTTTCCTAATTTTCATTTGGAAAGCGAAACTTTTTTTCACAACTAGACTCATGTCATATGTAATAAGTTCCAAACCCCAAGAGTTTGTTAGTTGCACAAGTTAGTACAGCTGGTTTAGGAAATTTATATATTTGTACTTTATTGGGTTCCAGCCAATGGCATAAGTACTTTCAGTAAATGACTAGAATATAACCAAATTAAAATTAGATTCAAATATTAGTGAAAGTAAATGGTGAGGTTAAGATAGAACTTGGATTCTTGAGATCTTGATTTCAATGGATTGTTAAAAAGTCAGAAACAACTGGAATTTTCTGGCAGCAGCACCAACAGAATGAAAAGGATTCAGTGTACCTCAAAATATGAACCAACCAAGAGAAACTCAAGCCTTAGATGAAATTTCTTCTGTGGATCATTATATAAAGAGGTTACCAAATGGAAAGAATGTCTCCATCCCTCCATGGGTTCATGGAGCAGAATAATACTCTCTGTAGCCCTTCCTGATCCTTTGCCCTGATTGTGCTGAAGTGCGAGTGTTTGAGCCTAGCCCAGACAAACAAGCTTTAGGAGTGTGTCACGGTGCTCTAACACGCAGCTCTTCAATGCTTGGTTTGTGTTAAACTTTTCCTGACCCGATGAAACCCCTGACAGAACATTTTAGGGGAGAGTAGGTCTGGTTCTGGATCACAGCTCAAATGTTGTAGCCTCTCATAGGTGGTGTGTGTTCACATGGTGGCAGACCAGGAAAGAGAGACACAGCAGAACTAAAGTCAGCAGAACCTTCCCAGGCCTGCCCCAGTCACCTCCCTCTTCTGTAGGACTCACAGCTTTCGAGTAGTCCTTCAGCTGAGTCTAACTGTAAGCCTGGAAGGAGACCTCATATTCAAACCGTAACAATAATGAATACTGAGGGCTATACTAAGAGATGCACCCTTAAGAGAAGCATACTGTTTTATCTGTAGCAGCTACAATGAGGGAGGGATAGGGACACTTGGTCAAAGAGACATCTCACTTTGTTCCCTGCTACATCTGTTGTCAGCTTGAGAATCCAAGACTTCTATAGTTTACACCAAAATTCAGGATATGACATGCCTTAATTGCTGGTAGTGTGTATTTGCAATATTTTCTTCAGGGCCACCGGACATGGAACACCTTGGAACTTCAGTCTCTTTTACTTAAAGCGGATCACTTTTGTGAATTAACAGAAATAACCACACTAACAAGTCAAAGTATAGGAAAATGTTAGCTGTATCAAACCCAGCACAGGCAAAATCACTGCAATGGTAAAAGTTCTGCTCTCAACAGAAGCAGCAAGTATTCAGAGTAAGAGAGCTAAGATGGTTCTGAGACTTGACTAGAACTAGACTAGTCTGGTTCTGAGCACAGTCATTTGAACAAGGTTAACCTAGACCAAATTTAAAAACAAACAAACAAACAAACAAAAACAGCCTCCACAGTTCTGTAGCAAGTAACTAACACTCAGGGACAAGCAACTACTCTGGCACCTTATTCTTTTAAATGGCATAACTGAGATTCCAGCCTGTTCCTGCGTGAGGCTTAAGGTTAGGGTGCTAACCAGTTAACGAGCTCTTACCCCCCAGAAACACTTGGGAAACAATGCATACATCTGTGCTTAGGTCTTTCCTTAAAGATTCAACAGGCAAGTAAAACATGAATGATTTGAAAACTGGTGAATTCCTCTAAAGCAAAGGCAATATTATAGCAGTTTTAAAAAGGATCTTAATTTTAAATATTATTGAATTATTTCTTCATTTTTACCAAACATTGTGACAAGCAACATATTTTCCTATTAGATATTCCACATAGGGAGTATGGCTGGTTCCAGCTTAGCAATGTCAAGTGTGCATGGAATTTCTTCTGAGGGGGAATGACAGAGGAAGAAGACACACCAGAAAGGAGGGTGTCTTAGACTTACTCTGCTGATCTTAGCACACTCGGATTTGAGTACAATAGAGAAAGAAATTGGCAATTTTAAATAGTGAATTATTGAGGTTGATATTTTCCCCCTCCTATAAAAGTTATTTCTTAACTTAGAAATCAACTGACATGGGAATTAATAAAGATGCCACTTGTGTTGGAAATTGAAGTGTTTTAATATAACATGGTAACTGATTTTTGATGTTTGATCACCTGCTTATGAAATAGAGAGCCAGAGCCCTTTTTGTTGCTGTAAAATGTCTGACATTTTATCATTCTAATCACCCTAAGCATTTTGGTGGCATGAAATACCTTCATATTCTAGGGTGACTGTCACCACTGTCCATCACTCTCCTCAGAGACCATGGCTTCCATCCCTGCTCACAATGTGTAACATGACGCATTTTTATCAACAAGTACTACTTTATCAGGTCTGGGTAGAGCTTAGTCCCATAGCCCAAATGCAGAGGTTCACATGGCAGCATTTGTAACCAACCTTTCCTGAACAGGTTGTTTTCTTCTTTTTCCTGTGCTTACTCTGTCCAGGTTATTTAACTATGCACAACATGCAAACAGTTAAAAAAGAAGTTAGAAAAATTTTTTGAAAAATATATAACAATAAAGGATTAGTAACCTTAATCTAAAGACATTCACTCAAATAAACCAAACCAAATTACTTTCCTGTTCAAGAGAAAAAGAAAAAGAGAAAAGATAAACACTCACTGGAAAATGTAGAGAATATATAATTATAAAATACAAAATACATCCTTATTCTCAAGAATAGTTATAAAATTCAGACTGAAAGAGTTGCATTTTTATGAACACAGTTCTCTGATGGTGATGGCATTAGGAGCTAGAATTTCCATCACTGGTAATAGTTGTAAAATTGTAGAATAGTTGGCTGAAATTTGATGTAGCTTAAAACTTCATGGTATTTTCAGTAAACTACTAGAAATCTGCTATAAAAATCATATATATGTGCAAAGATTTCCAAATATGCTCACATTTACACAATGCATGCACGCACACACACACTCATGCACACACACATGCACACACACACTCATGCACACACACATGCACACGCACACGCACACACATGCACACACTCATGCACACACTCACACACGCATGCACACACTCATGCACACACTCACACACGCACACACACGCACACACTCACGCACACACTCACACACACACACACTCATGCACACACGTGCGCACACACACACACACACCAGTGTCTTTACTCTGTAGCACCTCGTCCTGTCTAAAAGACTAACTGTGGGTGGAATAGCTCCACTGCAGCATTCCATCACTTTCTCCTCACACTGGCAGTCATTGCTGGCCGTCTGCGTCCTACACACCATGCTCTAGCACAGCCTAGTGTCTCTATTTTCTGTTACAACCCCTTCCCTTTCCGTATTTCCATTCATCAACCCTCAGAGCATCTCCTGAGGGCTTAGGATTACCCTTATCTGGAATGTGGTAATAAACAGGGCAAGTGAGATCTTTAAGGAGTTTGTGTGCAGATGGCAATAAATGCAACCCAGAACAAATGAGGATGTGACAGAATGAAATGATGTAATTTGATAGCAAATGACCTGGAGTCATGGAATTCTCAGTCAGTTTAAGTGAGGTATTGTCCTCAATTCATGTTTAGATAAATTAAAGTCTGAACAACAAAGAATCTGGTTCAAGTTTGGATAAGCTTGGATTTTTTTCTCACCTGTTTGACTTGGGGACTACCCTGTTTATTACTCCATCAACGTGTATGCTGTCACACATAGGTTTACGAAGAAGTTTGATTTAAATTAAAAAATAAATAAATAAACTCATCTAGCCCTGGTCACATTATAGCAGTCTGAATACATAAATTCTCTTTTGTTCATTCCATTCTGTCCCAGCAAAGCTGGCATGTCCTGTGTAAGTTTATGTCCAGTTCCTGCTATGTACATACTAACGAGCTAAACAAATCAAGTCTTTCCTAAGTAAGAGCCATCGTCCTTGACTCAACTCATTGATGTTGCCTGCTTTGTGCTTTAACCTAGGAGAAAAAGGGTGAAATGGCTTGTGCGTTTGTGCATATGTGTGTCAGAGTGGTGTAAGGTAAACATCATGAAAACAGTAGAGCAAGGATCTTTGTCTTTGCGTGCTTCTTTAAAAATATCATTCAAATAACTTCGTACTCCATCTGGTGGCTGCAATACTAATGATGAATTATGAAGAGCAAGTAAAGTGATTATAACTTATTTGTGTCTGCCTTAAGAGATATATAAAATTCTTAGTGATTACCAAGTCTCCATTATCAGTTCTCTTGAGATAGTTGTACTTACTAATGTTGATTTATAAAGCCAGTTGTTATTAAGTATGCTAAAAATAGTTTTTTAAAAATTCAGTGCACTAATAGACCAAGCTGCTTGTTAGTTGAAATATATTGCGAGAGATAAATCACTTGTATTATTTACAAATTCCTGGGGGCTTCTTCATTTTTAAGGCTTATCACACATTTTGTAAATAAACTGTAGAATTATAAAGCAATACATGTGCATATTCATAAGTTAAAATGAGTTATGTATTCATGAATATCCAGATAAGTTTACATAAATTGGTTTGGATACTGGCTTGTTCATAAGATATTCACAATCAAATAGAGAAAGGAATATACAGAAACATATAACATATGCACCAACATATATGGTGTGTGTGTGTGTGTATGTGTGTGTGAATATACTGTAAATTTGTTGAAGTTTTTGCAAGGCATTAGAAAAAAAGGGATTAAATCCATAGACTCTAATTGCTTTGCCTGGTCTTTCAAACAATAACTACTTTTAAAGGGTTTTTTAAAATTGTGTGTATGCATGTGTATCTGAGTGAGAGGCCATGCATATGAGTGAGGTCACCTGAAGAAGCCAGAAGAGGGCATCAGGCCCACTAAAGCTGGAGCTATGGGCAATTGTGAGCTGTGAGTGTGGATTCTGGGACCTGAAATCAAGTCCTGTGTAAATGCAGTTAAGTGCTCTTCACTGCTGAGCAGGTTTCCAGCTTGTCATACAATATATCTTTAATTTATCACATTTTTTTTCTAAAAAAAAACAAAACAAACCTCAATTTCTTCCATAAAAATGTAGAAATAAAAATAAATTTAACTTTTTGTGGCTACATGGAAGATCAACACTTATAAATTAATGGCTAAGAGAAAGTGCTCAGAAAATGTTAACAGGGGTATGTTCAGGATGTGTTGCAGCATAAAAATACAAATGGTTAAGTCTACACTGGGTGGGTAAAGAGGTTTGAAAATGGATTTCTGTGGTCAGGCCAAAAGGGGGTAGGTAGGTGAGACAATCCACCTGGAGGACACTTAAAAGTGAGTATATATTAAGAACTTAAAAGATTTCACTGTGAACCCAGAAAAATTTAGTGCAGCAGGTTGGATTTTATCATAAAGGCAGCTGGGATAAATTGGTGAGCTGGCTAGAACCATTATACATTGAGACCTGGCAGTACAGAAACAGGCTTACAAAGTCATGGACTTACTCACTGTTTCCTGAGAAAGCATTAAGGTCCCAGGACAGACAGCAGTTGAAACACAGAGGGAAAAGAGGGATAATAGGTGGATATGATGTGAGATAAGTGGTCCATGAAGAGAAAGCTGCACATATGAAGCTGAGAAAGCACAAAGCAGCCTGGAGTGTCCTGTGAGCTGCAGGACAGAGGATGAAAGCAGAGGAGGAAAGAGAAGGTGGGCGTAGGCAGATGGTTGGGAGTTCAGGGTCACCGTGAACACCCTGTTTTACCTGATGTGCAGTTCAAAGCCAATGAAGGGTTTGGGGCAGGAGGACAAATGATTCCATTTACGGAGATCCCACTTATTGATGGTCCTTTATTACTGAATATTAAACTAGTTTCTCTAGTTGCTATATGGTAGATTAGTGGGGGGCTAGTGTAAAATGGAAGGAATGTTAAGTTCATTGAATATTCTGAATAAGAGATCACAGTGGCATTGCGAATGGGAGAGAGTAAATATATTTGAGATGAATTTGGATCAAGGATTCTCAGAAGTTGCTGAAGAATTTGATAAGGAGAAAGAAAAGCTAAGTGTGATCCCACTGGGTTTATAGCTTGCAGAACTAGACAAAGTACTCCCCACTAAAATTAAGAAAACGAGGAACACAGGAAAAAGGCTCACAGAGGAAAATATCAGAAGTCCCATTTTATATATGCTCAATTGATCTAGATTTGACAAGCTCTGCAAACAAAAATACGTATTCCCACTTAAATTTGAATTTCAGATCTGACCTAACCTACTTAACAGAAATCAAAGTGGAGCAGTCAGGTGGGTAAGTAGTTTGCAATGAGAGTTGGAAGACGAGTAGGGGTCTGGAGATTGAGCCACAAATCAGGAGTCATGAGCACAAAGGCATGCATGAGACACTGAGCTGTAAGAAGACAGGATGATATTGTCGGTAGGGATAGAGAGAAGGAAAGGAGGAGGATTCACAGGACTGGGGATCCTCACGGTTTGGGGAGAAGCAGAATGTGAGAACCATTTGAACATTTGAGGATCAGCCAAAGAGAGGAGAGGAAAGTTAGCTGGCTGTCCTATTTCATAATGCAGGAGACGACAGCCAACAATGGGGACACTATTGAGCCGCAGTATCTGAGGGAGAAATGTTTTGGCAGTGCGGAGCTCACTGGAGACCTTAGCAGTGAAAGGTTAACTAATTGTTGAGGAAGCAGAGAAAGCATGTGTGCACAAATTGTCTAAAATCTCTATTTCCACAAAAGATACAGTGCAATGAATAGATAGTAATACTTCAAAATGGGGATAACTGAGAATTCAGGAAGGCAATTTATATTAAGAAGACATCTAAACAGCCTTTGGAGTGGGGAGAAGAAAAGAAAGAGGAAGGGAGGCAGAACACTGAGAGCTGCAAGTCAAGTGGAAGACAGGGCTTTGGTGGCGACAAGGCATCGCAGAAGAGACATTAAGACCGAAACAGGCCTTAGCCAAAATGGTTGCCTCAACATTGCAAATGAGACTTTGAATAGTTGCCCAGATAGTCAGTTGTTTCTATCATTTATTGCACATTTTGGAAGTTTCTCATTTGTACTTCCTGGTTGCTCAAATAATATTATTTCCCTTCTCAAATCGTTGATGGAATTAAAGATTAGATAATTACAATTACCCTCTTCATAATTTAGCTAAACTTAATTTCAATACATTATTTAAATTCCTTAAAATAAAATGCTCAATAAAACTTTCATTATATAAAAAAAGACTGAAACAGGATGGGAGCAATAGACAGCGGTGGAGAGTTCAGGGACCCCAAAGCCTGGGAGAGTTGGTGATTTTTCCCTTCTCACACTGTTCTAGTCCAGGGTCTTAATCTTAAAAACAAGTTGGATATTTTTAGTGTTTCTTATATCGTTTATGGACACTGACTGAACTGAATACAAAAGTCCTATGGGATTTTAGATAGATTTTGAGTTTATCAGTAAAAACACTTTATCTATTTAAACCTAAAAATTAGACCACACCCTTTCACCTTTGTAGCAAATTCCAGATTGAAATACAAATGCTAAATTTGATGATTATTGATCACTGATCATCATAGATGTGATGATTTTTTGAGGAGTTATTGATAAAGTTATTGCCATAGCCAAACTGCCCTTGGGTGAGAGGTGAGTTGGAGACAGGAAGGAAAAGGTGAAGACAGAAAGTTAAGCGTTCTTTCAAAAAGCCCCATGTCTGCTGAGGTAACCAGATGTGTGATCACTTGTCTGAAGGGGAGACAGCCTGAGAGTTAGGAGATTTTCATTTCTTTTTAAAGATAGCAGCATATTTATCAATTTTTAGAAGGTAGTTTAGCATGTGAAAAATGCAGGGAAATTGCGGAGCAATGCAGAACAGGGAGGCATGCAGCAGAAGAGAGCAGTTCTGAGTGTCGTGCGTCCCTCAGGGGCAGGGAAGGTCTGCACTTTATCTGTGGCTGCAGAGGTGGTGAGGCTGATGGGGCAGAAACGAAAAGTTGTGGTTGAGACATAAAGTGGAAGAAATTGTGTCTGGGATCTGGCATATGGCCACTTACTTTGCTGGAATGGAGAGCCTTGAAGAGATGATTCAGATTTGTTATAAGAACTGTTGAAGAAGGAAAGGGAAGTCCACCTCCTG
>LOEQ01008241.1:8235-21108 GCA_001685075.1 Bramus lutescens
CCTTAGGTGGGTGGAGTAGACAGAACAGAATGCTGGGAGAAAGAAAGCAGGCAGAGAGAGATGCCATGAAGCTGCCAGGTCAGACTCGCTGAATCTTTCCCGGTAAGCCACAACCTTGTGGTGACATACAGATTATTAGAAATAGGTTGAATCAAGATGTGAGAGTTAGCAAATAAGAACCTAGAACTAATGGGCCAGGCAGTGTTTAATTAATACAATTTCCATGTGGTTATTTTGGGGGTTAAGCTATCCGGATGGTGGGACGCAACCGGCGCCTCATACTGCACATCTCCAGAAGGTACTAGCCCAAAGCATGACTGCTTCCCATAGCTTTTGCCATGTTTATTACTACCAGAACCTTGATAAACTCTAGATAACACGATAGCTATTTACAACCAGGCCCGAGGGCATGCATGTTCCTTCATGGCCCAGCACAAGGAATGTGACTGGTAGAAATTTGTTCCCTTGGTTTAAAGAGTTCTATGTTATTACTGTTTTATCAGTCTATTTTTTTAAAATGTCTTTCAAGATTGATGTAAATGCCATGTCACACCCTCTTTCTAGGATACAAACTATATTTCTGCTTTAAAGGTCTCATCCCTAGTCAATGTACCACACCCCTATACATAGCCACACATAAGCATGTTATGCTCATGTCTGCTTACCTTTCTTACTCATTCTTAAATACACTTATATTTTGTCTTCCATACAGCTGGGGCATATCTCTTTATGTTTCAAGACAATGCCAATTGTTGCTTCCATCATAACAATTGAGTGCCCCAATCTTAGTAAAATTGACCACAACCTTTCTTACATACCACTTGTACTTCCTTCAGATTTATATCATGCCAGTGACAGCAACCAAGTATGCTTCACTTTCGTACATGTCTCACTGTAGCTTTCAAGCATTCCAAGAAATGGACCACTTATTTTTTCACACATATTTCCCTATTTAATAAGTCTCACCTTTATTCTTAGCATTTCAGAAATCAATATATATTACAAAAGCCATAGTAATAAAATAATATGGTACTGGTGCAAAACCAGACATGTAAAAAAAATGAACCATTGCTTATACTATTCATTTCTAGTTTCTAGCTATGACCTGAAGGAGTTTATAGGCCATAGCCCAGGAATGCACATTAAACATAGTTTCTCAGTTATTTAAGTATTAGTATTTTTTCTTTTGTAGCTTTGGTGATTACTGTGTGTGTGTGTGTGTGTGTGTGTGTGTCTCAAACAGTGAATGTGTGCAGGTCAGAGGACAACTTGCCAAAGTCAATTTTCCTTCTGTCCTGTGGATCCTGGCAATTGAATCCTACTCATAAGATTTGGTGACAAATGCCTTTACCAAAAAAAGCATCTCAGTTTCCCTCCATATGGATAGTTTATGGATGCCTTATATGTTAAAGAAAGCAATCATTTGCCTTATTTGCTGTGAAAGTTTCATTATTTTTCAAATTGCCCTTTAAGTTTGATTATGGGATGGTTGGAAGGTTTGGTTGTTTTATAAGAGTTCTAATCTGTATAAAGTCGAGTTTATTAATGTTCTAAATTATTTATTCCATTATCTCAAGCTTAGAAATTCTATTCCCATTAGTGATTTGATAAATATTTACTTCTATTTTCTTCCTGTTTTATGGCCTGAATTTCTTAAACATTTTTCTCAATAATACATATATATAATTTACTTCATGGTACACAATAACAGATTTCATTTCTTATTCTTTAGATAACTACATGTCCTGATACAATTTATTAGTATTCTCTTTCTTTCACTGTGATTTTAAATGCTTCCTTTATCACACAGTGGCTTCATGTACATAATAAGATGAGCATGGATGATGAATACATTTTTGTTTGTTTTTATATTTAATTTTTCTATTCATTTTATGTGCCAAACTCAGTTCACCTTCTTTCCAGACCTGCTCCCCACCTCCCCCTAATTCACCCTCATCCACTTTTAAGAAAAGGTAGAGCCTCCCATGTGGAGTCAACAAAGCCTGGCATTCAATGACACTCAGTTAAGGCAAGGCCAAACCTCCCCCATGCATCAAGGCTGAGCAAGGAATCCCATCATATGGAATGGGCTTCAAAAAGCCAACTCATGAACTCAGGATAGATCCTGGTCCCACAAACAGGCCAGGCTACAAAATTGTCACCCACATGCAGAAGGTCTGGTTCTGTCCCAGCAAGTTCAGGTCAGTTGTCTCTGTGGGTTTCCTCAATATGATCTTGATCCTCCCTTGCTCATATAATCCCTTCTCCCACTATTCAGCTGGACTCCCAGAGCTTGGCCCAGTGCTTGGCTATAGATCTCTGTATCTGCTTCCATCAGGTACTGGATGAAGGTTCTCTGATGACAGTTGGGATAGTTACCAATCTGATTACAGAGGAAGGCCAGTTCAGACACCCTCTCCTCTATTGCTAGAGATCTTAGCTGGGATCAGGCAGAAAAGTGGAGGGGGGATGAGAACATGAGGGAACAGAATGGTTGAGATGGGGGAGAATGGGATGGGAGAACAATTAAGGAGACATCTCCATAGAGAGAGCCAGTGCAGGGCTAGGGAAAAGCCTGATACTAGGAAAATTCCCAGGAGAAATATAGTTTTGTTGATCTGTGTCAATATTTGTTTCTCTCCCTTTGTACTTTAATTATGATAGATTTACAACATGTGTTTAAAATGCAATGGTTATAAATAAAAATTTTAGTATCTGATAAGATTTGTTCCCTTATTATTTATTGTTTCAAAGTTTTTTGCATGTCCTACTTTTTTTCTGCTAAAATTTAGGATTATTTTGTCATATTCCCAAAGGAGGCCAGTTAATATTTTGGTTAGGAATAAACTAAAATTATAATTTTTCAGAGAATCATTTTTTTCATAGCACATCCAGTCTTCTAACTCAGGAACATGATGTGTCTCGCTAATTATTCAACATTTCTGTATATATTTCTCAAAAATATTTTATAATTCTCTTTTTGTAGGTCTCATATGGTTCTAATTATGATTACTCCTAAGAGTTTTGGATTTCATTCAGAAAACTTCTCTGCTATGACTAAGAGTCCTCATTTATTCAACTGATAAAACCAAACCAGAATATGGAGAGCAGTATTTTCTAGCCTGTATAATCTGGTGGATCTTGAGGCAATATAATACAGTGGAGAAGAGTATGAAGCTTGATCTTTAGAGAGATGCATCTGCAAAATCTGCTTCAGCACTTTTTACCTATATGACTTTGAAAAAGTTATGCAACTATAAAATCTGAATTACTCGTGTCATACACAGAACAGGGAAACAGACAGTGCCTGTTGCCTAGGAATTGGGAAAACATGCCAGATAATAAAATGGAAAATTAGCACAGCACCCAGAACATAAGAAGTGTTCAATAAAATGTAGATTATTCCCTCAGTGCTGTTGATAGTGATAGTGAATGGACACACATAATAAGAAGGAAAATAGGCTTATCTTAGAAGTTTCAGATGGACAAGGTAGCTTAGTGGTATATGCTGAGAAAGCATGCAGCCCTAGGGTTCATCTGCAGCATCCTTAAAATGTTCATATTGCCACAGTTATGGAAGCATACAAAGTGAAAACAGGAAACTGAGGACTCAGAAGGAGAGGAAAGGGGAAAAAAGATAGCCTTTCCTTTGAGCTAAAAAATCACTGTTGAAATCAGTTACAAAGTCCAAGTTCCATAAAGTTCAGAGGCTGGGAGGAGGAATGCTGAAATAAGCAATGTGCCTTTTGATAGCCAGTCCCCTGTCTAGCACTGGGAACTGGGAAGAGAAGGCTCAATAACTACTTTCTGAATGAAGACAGAAGAATGGATAGGGAGGGGTGGATGTTGTAAGGAAGGCCGCTTAGTTGTTCCAGCTACTTGGCTCAAAAATAATCATGTAGAAACTATATTATTTAAATCACAGTTTGGCCCATTAGTTCTAGCTTCTTATAGACTAACTCTTACATCTTAATTTAACCATCTCCATTAATCTGTGTATCTCCACATGGCAGTGGATTTCCGGGTAAAGTTCCTTCTGGCTCCAGCAGGGCTACATGACTTCTCCCTAATTCCTTCTCCTTTCTCCCAGCATTCAGTTTAGTTTTCCCTGCCTATCAACAGGCCAAGGAAGTTTCTTTATTAACCAATGCTATTCACAGCATACAGAGAGAATTCCCACATCAAGATGGAAGTGGGGAGTGAACAGGAGTAGAGGAGGGAGATGTGTTTGGTGTGTGAGGTAAATAAAAGGAGTGTGTTATTTAAATTACAAAAGAAAAAAATAAAATGCTGTGTTAGGAAAATCTTGTCTGGTGACTTTGATCATGTGGGAACCATGGATGCTTGTTTAGCATGGTGTACCTCAAAAAGTACACCTGAGTCATGTTCTGGGGGTGGGTATAAAGGGAAATGAAATTTCCTTGGAAAGAATAGGCAAGAACTTGCAAATCCTACCTTTTGACATAGTTGTCTCATTGTTTGTTTATCATATTTTTTGAGGCTGTGTGTATGTATGTGTGTGTGTGTGTATGTGAGAGAGAGAGAGAGAGAGAGAGAGAGAGAGAGAGATCCATATCTCTGTGTGAGGACTTGACTTACACATATTTCTTTTTTGAGATAAGGTCTCTTGCAGCCCAATTTGACTGTAAACTTACTATACAGTAGAGTTGAATGTGTCCTTGAATCTTTGATCCTCCTGCCTCCATCTCTAAAGTTCTAAGATTGCAGGAGGGTACATATACAGCTAGTTTATACACTGCTAGAAATAAAACACAGGGATTCGTGCATGTTAGGCAAGCACTCTTCCCATTAAGCAGTATCCCTACCTGATAGTCTACAAATATATTCTTAATTGGGTCTTTAGCACATCACAGTTTGAATTTAAATGAGTTGCTTAGCAGAGTCACCACAAAACTGAGGTCTCCTGACTCACAGTGCCCTTTCACTCCACTATAACACGAGCCTGTTTATTNCCCCCCCCCAGGCCATCTGTCTCTTGTCTCTTAGCCATCCTTTGCTCTGGGATCTTCTTGTGCATGTAGGTCATTTGTTAGAAACCCACAAATATCTTTCTTTTGGAAAATGGAGTGAATGGAACAGAGAGCAGACTTTATGTAAGGAAGAAGGATTATTTTCAGAATCTAAGTTGTCATTTTTAATGTTTTTTCCTCTCCTATGGAGATACTTCTGAAGAAATTATTTAATTAAACATTTTGTTTGCTTAGGAGCCACTATTTTCCTACCTGGGCAGGGCCTATGAGGTTAGACCTGCTCCTGTTCATGACTCCCTATGTAATTATTTTCTTAAACTTATTTTATTTCTTGAGATTCTAGTATAATTATATCATTTCTATTTTCCCTTCCCTCCCTCCAAGCTCTCCAGTGGATACCCCTTGCTCTCTTTTAAATTCATGGCTTCTTTTTTCATTAGTTTTTTTCACACACACACATACACACTTACTTGCAACATGCACATTAACAAATACCTATATGTATAAATACAACCTGCTCAATCTTTGTTACTTGAATATTTACTTTCGAGACTAGCCATTTGGTATTTGATAAGCAGTTCATTTACTCTTCCCCAGGGACATAGACATACTAACATGAATTGGAAAAAGCCCAGGAAATCATAACCCTACACAAAGGACTTCAGGAGACTAAGAAATGCTGAAAACAGGAATCATTTTATTTAAAATAATATTTCTACATGAGAATTTTATACACACATACAATGTATTTTGATAATATTCACCTCCCACTTTCCCTGTCCCCTCCCAGCTCCAGCCTCACCTTCCTCTCCTACTTCTTGCCCTCTTTTGTTTAAATAACCCACCAAATCCAATTTTTCCTGTCCATATATTTATGGGTATGTGCGGTCATCCAACAGAGACATGGTCAACTTTCCAGGTATCACATCTCTTAATAAAACTGACTCTCCTTCCCTCAGCAGCTAGATAGCAACTATTAATAGCTCTTCCAGTAGCAATAGGTATTTGTGAGTCCTTTCACCCTTTAGAGACAGTGTTTTATGACTATATGATATGCAGGTGAGCAACAATACATAAATATGCCTTCATGAGTACAGTGGTTATAGCATGTCTAGATGGTATAGCTTCTTCCATGACTTCTGGTTTTTCCACACTGTTTTCCACAACAGACTCTAAACCTTGCAAGAGAAGGATGATAAAAATGTCATATTTATGGATAAATTATCCACACTCTCTGTACTTTAACCAGTTGTTACTTTCAGTGTTGATCACCATACACACACACATACACACACACACATATATATGCATATATATAAACATACATACACATATACCCCACAAATTTCTCTGATGGCTAAGAGCTGTACTAATCTAGCCCCATGGAAGCTTAAAAATATCTACTCATATTACTATGCTATTTGGTACCAATTATCCAAGTTGGCAATATTACAGAGTTATTTTACAACATACTTCCTTCATGTCCAAGTCTGGTTCTAATTCAGTATCCACAGCAAAGGATAGAGATATAGGAATATCTATGAGTTGAATTCAAAGAGCATAGAAGAAATGAAGGCAAAGCTTAGATTTATGACTCCCAACTTGTACATTTACTATTTGACCTAGGCTCAGCATCCATTATCCTCCTTTTTATGAAACATTGTACTGTGATCACAGGGCCACTTCTACCTTATGTGAAGGTAAATGAAACAGTAATTACTAAAAGCCCTTATGAACCATAGGAAGACCCAGTAATTTAATAACTACATTTTATTTGATTTTGTATGTGTGTTTATGTTTCTGTATGTACACAAAAATAATTGTATTCATTTATGTATATGTGTATTTGTGTTTGTTTGTGTACACAAATATGCATGTGCTTCTGTATAAACATATAAGTGCACCGCCAATTTGTGAAGGTTAGAAGACAACTTGTGTGATCAATTTGGCCACCATCCTTCTGATACCTTACACTGTGCCAGGAAGAATGTTCAGTCTGAATAGCAACCTATGGTGTAAAGGATATCCTTTTATTTGTGGGTAAACATAGGACATGATACTCTATGCCATATTATTAAGGTCACACATCCCTATAACACAAAAAAATAAACTAGGTCTTTTGACTACCAAGCTTAGTGTTCTTTCTACTGAATTGAATATGTCTTATGCACAGAAATTTTCCAGGGTATCTTTTGAAGTAAGCATGGGGAGTGTACTGTGCTAAGTATATTGTCTCACCTGACAAAAAAGCACAGAATATAGAAATAATGTAGAAATGAAAAGTTGACTGTGAAGTAACAGTACTGTACATTGTGAGTTAGCTTTACAAATGAGTAACTAAAGGGCTTAGGGAAGCATCTAGTCTGTCTGTTGGGTTGGTGAAAGTGAACAAGCCCCATTGACCTTGGTTTAGAACTAAACACATTTCTCTGTCTTCTGTGTTCCTACCATCAAGCAATACAGATATTTAGTCTATGTATATTCTGATGTCAACTTTCTGAAAGGTTGATTTTAAATACAATGTGATATAGATGTAGCTTGGGCAACAGAAAACACCTTTGTAACACAACCTGACATTTCTAATAAACACCAAGTGGTGTGGAGTTTATTACTTGGCCTTTATGTACGAAACTATGACCTCTTGCAGTTTCTTAAAACAAGCTCTATGGTTCAATGCCAATCTAGAGATTCTTTATGCACCAGGAAATAAGGTCACAGTGTATATACATTTCTAGGCCACCTACTTTGTGCTCTCTCTCTCTCTCTCTCTCTCTCTCTTCCATCCCTCTCTGTGTGTATCTGTCTGTATATTTATCTGTGTATTATATGTGCATCTGTGCATGAATGCTAATAATACATGGATGGAAAGAATGGGCATGTAGCCCTTGTCATCACAAAACTTAGTATCAAGAGAAGAGAGATGGAATATATGACATCTACAGGACATTAGTTTTATTAAGACTTTAATAATAAAAGCACTTTTATAAATCCTTGGAGCTTTTAAAGCACAGACATACAGTTTTAAATAGCTGTGGTGCTTTGTCAATTGAACACATGTGCTTGCTCTTTTAAAAACTTATCAGAGCTACGGGAACACAATATAGACTATGACTGTTCCTTATACCCCACCCCCATGCCTTTGGAAGTAGTTATTTTTGTCAAACGTTTAGTGCTTGTTTCCTGTAGACCTCATTCTTATATATACACATATATAATCTGTTTATATCTATTCAGAGAACTTTGCACTGGTTTTCTTCACTTCTCTTGGTATTTCTTGAATAGCTTTTCATCTTGATACAAGAATCTTTTTGTTTAGTGGGTGTTTATACAATTCCATTGAATAGACATTCTTTAATCCTCATAATAGGTTAGTAATTTAGGGCCCATCAGATAAATTGAGCCAACCCTTTGCTATTGTAAATAAAATTTTATTGTAAAACAATTATACCTATATTTTTACTTTTTATCTGAACACAAAACCCATGTAACCTCCAAAACTGAATATGCTTACTATTCATCTCTTTACAGGGAAAGTTTGCTGACCACTGCTTGAATTCAGCTAATGTTGTCTGTTTTGATATATTATTTATCTCTGTGTATATATAGAGATATTTTGCATGCTCATACATAGATCTATTCTATGAATCAGATGCTTTATTAGTCTCATGTCACAAGTAGAGTGAATCAATCATACATATTTTCAGTAACCTCAGTTAGCTGATTTAATAGTGAATGTATGAAGTGGTTTGCACAAATGCAGAGCATTTCTATAAAGTGAGCAGTTACTATCTAATTCATTTTCTTTTAGAGAATTTTCACTTCCTGTCATGTTTATTTAAAATCCACATACTCAGATATGTGCTCACAAAATATTCACATAAGCACACACTTGCACAGGAAAATACTCATGGACAAGGTAAAATGATGTCATGTAATTACAGTATGCAATGGAAGGTTTGCAGTGATATGACCTCCTGATTGTATACATGCCAAGATGTGTCCACATTTACACTGAAAAAAGTGAGAGATAGCTGAGTTTGATGGATTCATAATCTCAAGATAGAGCAAAACATTGAAAGAAAAGCCCATGGTCAAAATGGAAACTATACATTCAGAAGAGCAGCAGGCAAGATGCTCTTCAGAGAAGGCCACCCTTGCATCAGTCTGATTGTGGATCAGTGGTTTGCTCTAGAATAGGAAGGGAGATGAGCTGTTAATAAGATGGAAAGTAAATAGTGAGCAAAGAAAATATTCTATAAGTAGCAAGAATAGGAAGGAGGAAAAGACCTTGTAGACTCCCCAATTGTTTCATCCTTTCTATCAGACACAAGGTTATCACTTGCTTCCTTTTCTTAGTTCAAGAAATTTTGGTTCGTTCATTTATAGCTGACTGACCTTGTTTGAGTCTCTTCATCTATTTGAAGTTTACTTTCTCTAGCTACAGAATATGCATAATGGTTGCATAGACCTCTCTAGGTTTATGTTGGGGTTCAATAAAATGAAGCATGGGCCATTGCTTTCCATAGCCACAGGAAATATTCTCCATTATTGTTTTTGTTGCTCTATTCTCATTTTCTGTTACTTGGTGTTGTAATGGTGCTCATTTGAAATATCATGATGTTGAGCCTGGAAAAGCATACTTGAGTTGTCTGAATTCTAACAGACAGCATGTTAGAAGAGGTGGAAATAGGATCTGTCAGTGAGAGTTCTAAGATATTGTGCTTCAATCCTATTCCAACATTCTACTTCCTAGATGCACAAGGGTAACTTGGGTAACCCACTAAATTTTAGCCCTCCAAGTTGGAAAATCTGAGAAGAGGCAGAAGAATGTGTTTTTCAAGGGAGGATGCTGTCCACTGGGCTGCCTTCTGAGGAGCATGGCTTTAATGTTGTCTATCAGAGATTTAGCACTTAAGACTGTGGACAATTTTCAGAACTCATGGCTTATTTTCACAGCCTGTTGTTCATCAAGTTAAGAGCAGTGGCTATAAGGGTTTCCATGTCTGTGTATGGGTTGCAGAGAGCAAGCTTATCTTGTGACTTGTCTTTCTTTTCAGACATTATCACTTGATTAGGACAAAAATAATAATATAACTACTAGTCATGTAATTCTTGCTTTTGTAGGCAAGTATTTTCTTTCTTTTTTTAATTTATTAGATTTTAAAAGATACCAATCCAACTTCCCATTCTCCCCTCCTCCAATTCCCTCCGCACACCCTCCCACCATACCCTCGTTCAGTCCTCAGAGAGGGTAAGGCATGTTTCTTTGTGGAAGGTCTAAGGCCCTCCTGACTATATCAAGGTTGAGCAAGGTATACATTCAAAGAGAATAGGATCCCAAAACACCAGTACATGCAGTAGGGATAAATCCTGGTGCCACTTCCAGTGTCACCTCAGTCTGCCCCAGCCATGAAACTGTCAACCACATTCAGAGGGACTAGATTGGTCTTATACTTACTCCTTTCCAGTGCAGTTGGAGTTGGTGAACCTCTATTAGCTCAGGTGCACTGTTTCAGTGGGTGAACCCATCATGGTCTTGACCTATTTGCTCATATTTTCCTTCCTTCCACTCTTCAACTGGACTTTGGGAGCTCAATCCAGTGTTCTGATACGGGTCTCTGCCTGTTTCCATCAGTTTCTGAATGAAGGCTCTATGGTGATATTTCAGATACTCATCAGTCTGATTACAGGGCAAGTAAAGATCAGGGCCCTTCTTCTCTATTGCTTAGGGTCTTAGGCGGGGTCATCCTTGTGAGTTCCTGGGAATTTCTCTAGAGCCTGATTTCTGCTAACCCTATAATGGTTCCCTCAATCAAGATATCTCTTTCCTTGCTCTNNNTATCTCTTTCCTTGCTCTCATCTCTGTCCTTCCTCTATCTCGACCATCCCATTCTCTCAAGTTCTCATCAACCCTCCCCTTCTGCCCTCCTTCTCCCCCAATCCCAATGTTCCCAATTTTGTCAGGCATTTTTTTTTCTGTTTCCAATTTCCAGGTGGGTCTATACATGTTTTTCTTTGGGTTCACCTTATTACATAGCTTCTCTAGGATCATGAATTATAGGCTTAATGTCCTTTGTTTACACTGGAAGGATTTGCTGAAGGAGGCAGAGGCAGGAGGATCACGAGATTGAGGTCAGCTAAATATTTTCAGTACCAATCAAATTCAATTCTAAGATGCCACTTTAGTGTTATAAATTATGACAATTTAACTTTTCTAATCATTACCGTGGATCATTGCTTTGGGTTTTTAAACCATTCACAGAACACAAGGATGCTACATCCTGGTACAGATCAGACACTACTCCAGGCTCTTGGATAGTAGTGCTTATTCTCATTTGAGAGAATGCAAGAGAACTATGTAGGAAGTTCTTCATAAGGCAAAATAACTACAGACAACAGGACAGGTAGGCCTTCAAGTAGAGAGCACACTCTTCAGAGTGGCAATGGAAGGATTGCTCACCATGTAGGTATTTTAAGACAGATCACTCAGAAAAGTAGGAAAATGTAATAAATATTTGCTCATTTGATTGTTCCCAGTGGAAGGTCAAGCAAGTATAAAAGACCTGATGATGAGATTTTGCAAATCAACCAGGAGGAGACGGTGAAAGGGAGTGAGAACAGTACATCTGAAGATGACAAGTCATAAAGTAGATGGACTGAGCAAAGCTTTGCAGAGCTGAGGAAAAAATGGGTGACTTTCTTCTTATGATATGGGAGCCAGCACGAGATTTTGAGATGAGATGTTTGGGCAAGGCAAGGAGTTTAAACCAAGCAAGAATAGGACAAAATTGCAATTAGTAGGCTGGAAAAGACTGACAATATTTTAGGACCGTAGTATACTTTGTTTCTGGAGAGTGGTTACTGGGTGGAACTCTATGAAAATACTCAGCAATATGAAATAATATCAGCTGCCACTAGCTGAAGACTCAGTGTGAACATACATAATGAATTCAAACTTCTGTGAGCTCATTAGATCCTCACTACAGTCCTATTAAGAAGGACAATGACATTTTCAGAGAAGGTTTAACCTGCTGGTCATGTAGCAAATAAAATGAAAGAAATGACTCATAGGAGTGGGAGAGAGACAGCAGTTAGAAATCTGGCAGTCTTTGCCTTACAACATTTTATGACATAGGTAGAGCAGGACTGTATTTCATTTCACAATAAAAAATTTTTCATAATCACAAATATAATCAAAGAAATTTTAAACTTACTTTCACCTGTGTTAATTTTCTTTGTTTCATCCTTGTTATGTGAGAAGTTGATATAAGATGTTTGCTTGAGACCAAGATTTCAAGGCCAGCCTGAACAACATAGTGAACCTACATCAAAAGAAATAGGTGGATAGAGAGCTCTATGGTACAACACATGCTTTGCATGCATAAGACCTTTGATTATGTTCCTGGCAACACTCACACATTCATGTACATACATATGCAAGCACACATATGCCTACATGGCTATACACATTCTGGGGGTATTATTAGAAACTTTTGTGTTATAATGCTGACCATTTTATTGGAGATTTTGGTCTTGTTTTATAAGAAATTCTATGGAAATGAGAAAAGAAGCCTGTGTTCACTTGATCAGGTTTTCCAAGTTTTTTGAGACAAACTCATTTTTGTGTTTCTTTCCCTCTCACTCAATTCTGTTATCTAATTATGATAGGAAGACCTGGTTCAGTTTCTCTATAAATACTACTGAATCCTTTATGCTGAATGTGTTCTTAAGTACTTGGATCGTTTAATGCTGAGCAGTACTCTAATGTGTATATATTCCGCACCTTCTTTATCTATTCTTCTATTGAGGGGAATCTAGGTTGTTTCCAGGTTCTGGCTATTACAAACAGTGCTGCTATGAACATAGTTGAACAAACGCTTTT
>LOEQ01008242.1:10133-33430 GCA_001685075.1 Bramus lutescens
GGAGAGGGAGGGGGGAGGGGGGAGGGAAATGGGAGGTGGAGAGGAGGTGGAATTTTTTTTACTAATTTTTTATTATTATTAAAAATTTCCACCTCCTGCTCCCATCCTGCTGGCGAAATTAAAATTTCTTGTCCTCCCTCAACAGTTCTTGTATGAAGACTTTAGTCCAGATTATAGTAAACTTTCATCTCTAGGCAACCCATGCCTATCTCTGTGGGCATGCATGCCACAACTTCATCAGACACTTCAGCAGCCCTGCTATGCAGAAGCTTCTCTGCCAACTGAGGAGGCCATCCATCCTCAGCAAAAAGTCTCCTTTCACCTTAAAAACATTCTGGCTTCAGAAAAATTTGGATGCAAAGGATGGGCATGTTGTTGCTGGTGATATGAACCTGAGAACTTTAAAAACAAACTTAATTACCCAAGCCTCTTAAATAAGAAAACTTCAAAGCTGAGGCTCAATAACCTGCCAGTCTCAATTGGTTAATAAACAAACCAATGGAAACTCTCAGTGGGCTCACAGACTCTACCACAAGACCTTAAAGTAAATAAATTAATAAATAAAAATAATAAAAGTCCTTTCTTAATGTACACTATTATGGGAAGCCCACCAGAGAGGACTACTCAGGCACAATTTTTTTAGTATGTTTGTAGTCAATTGAAAGTCTTTATTCCAGCCCAGTGGGACTACACTCAGGTAGTCAGGGATCCAGGTATAGCACTGAGGCTTACTAGCACCCAGGTGCAATCCAGAACCCCGGGGGTTTTGAAGGCAGAAACTACATCCTGGTGTCTTGTTCTACAGCTGTAGTGGGGGCTTAACAGACGCTAAGGGGTTAGCTGGAGGAGGTTCTGTATACACAGGCAGTTTATTGGAACACAACGACATCCTAACCTTGAGTTCCTACAATAGAGTTGGGTGATTTTCCATGGGATTCTCTATCAAGGAGATCAAATTCTAGTTAAACCTGAAATGGCCTCAGCAAGAATACAAGATGGAGGAATTTCTGCACTGTCTTGCACTGTCACAAAACTAAGGATCCTCTTCCACTAGCAAGCAAATCCTTTAAAGACCTTTATGAAGACTTTGCTAATGTTCTACAACAGGCTCTAAAGAGACAAATAGAAAAGAGATTGCTTCTACCCTGTTTCTTTCACTGACTTATAAAAAGACAGACTCTAACTAGGCCCCCTAAATATTTCACATGTAAAAATCATGCTTTTTTCTAGAGCTGACAGTATTTCCTCTGAGATAGGTAAACTCACAAACAGGTTTTGGGATACAGGAAATCAACAGACTCTCTGGCAGGCAGACAGACAGACAGGGAGAGGGACCATGGCCAGCTAGGAAAATTCTAAATCCTGTAAATCCATGCTTGTTGGGCTTATGTTGGGGGAAGCTGCTTGTTCATTTCCTGGCTGCCCAGACTTCTGAAATAATCACACAGATACTATATTATTTAAATCACTGTTTGGCCAATCACTTAAGTGTATTGCTAGCTAGCTCTTATAACTTTGGTTAACCCATTTCTATTAATCTGTGTATTGCAACAAGGCTGTGGCATATCAGCAAGTTTCCAGTGTGTTTGTCTGTGGTAGCTACATGGCTTCTCCCAACTCCACCTTCTTTCTCCCAGCATTCAGTTTAGTTTTCCCTATCTAGCTCTATTCTGCCTATCACAGGCCAAAACAGTTTCTTTCTTCATAAACCAATAAAAGCAGCACATATACAGAAGGACCTCCCACATCATTTACCCCTTTTTGTCTAAATAAAAAGGAAGGTTCTAACTTTAACATAGTAAAATTACATCTAACAAAAGTTATCAAGCAAGAATTATAGGTATATAATATTTATATAAAATATATAATAATTGTATCTACTTTATATTTTATCATGACTAAGGAACTCTATAACTATTCTTCAACTCCATCAAAGACTCCAGAAGGACATAATATTACCTATGTAAAAAGGAAGAGCATTGTAAACAACTTCCAAAACTCTAGAATTGACAGTGACATCTTGCTGCCTGGACAGTCACTCAAAGTTGTTCTGTACCATTGGGGCATCCATCTTCAGCCTACTGGCTCATAGCATCTGGCAGACTTTTCCAAGAAGCAGGAGATTTCAAAGACAGTTCTGTCTATATTGACAATGTGTCAGTCACTTTCTTCTGTGTCTAGCAGAATGTCTGGCAGACTCTTTCATGAAACTAGAACCCCAAAAGATTGTTTCATCTATTTTAGGCAACTTCAGCAGTCATTTCTCTGTGGGTCCTGCATGTCCAGTTCATACAGCATACCATCAAGTAGTCCAGGCAATAGCAGTTTCTTGCCAAAATGGCTAACAAACTCCATAAAGAGCCTCTTCAATGTCTATCATCCTCTTGAAGTAGATTGGTGCTGCCAGGAGCAGATGTATCTCATTATCATGAAAAGTCTAAGTTCTTAAAAACATTTTAAATGCCATATTCTGTAGTCTGTAAAAGATCTGAAGAATATCTATCCATATGAAATACATCTCTGTATATCTAGAAAACCTAACTAACATGACTACAACCTATTAACCTATATTTCTTAATTACACATTACATTTTTAAATGAGCTGAACAAACACAATACCTTAATCAAGAGCAGAAAAAGTATATATATACAAATTTATATAAATTTGTATCAATAAACCAAGATTATCAACACAAATCTCTATATCATATTGCCCTTTAAATGCAAACAAACATTTATAAACAATATTTGGGAATTTGGGCATAGTTCTCTCCAAACTTTCCTACTTTTTGTTGGGCAAAGTAATTTTTTGGAGGGGTATTCACAGTGACCTTTCAGGGCTCTTGGTCCATCAAACCACATTAGTCTGGAAGAAATCCACAGGTTCTCATCTTCTATAGAAAGAAAAGCAGAACCTCTTTTCCAAAGCAACAAATCCTTAGGCCCAAATTCTGAAGTCATGATAACATTAAAATATATCCTGGTTTAGCTTAGCAGCTCATACAATGAAGTGTCTCTCTGTACTTAGCTCCTTCACAGTCAAAAAATTTAAAGAAAACATAATAATTTACATACTCCAGACTCTCTGTGTATATTCCATCTTTATGTGGCTTATTTGTTTTTACTCTATNTTGAAGTAGATTGGTGCTGCCAGGAGCAGATGTATCTCATTATCATGAAAAGTCTAAGTTCTTAAAAACATTTTAAATGCCATATTCTGTAGTCTGTAAAAGATCTGAAGAATATCTATCCATATGAAATACATCTCTGTATATCTAGAAAACCTAACTAACATGACTACAACCTATTAACCTATATTTCTTAATTACACATTACATTTTTAAATGAGCTGAACAAACACAATACCTTAATCAAGAGCAGAAAAAGTATATATATACAAATTTATATAAATTTGTATCAATAAACCAAGATTATCAACACAAATCTCTATATCATATTGCCCTTTAAATGCAAACAAACATTTATAAACAATATTTGGGAATTTGGGCATAGTTCTCTCCAAACTTTCCTACTTTTTGTTGGGCAAAGTAATTTTTTGGAGGGGTATTCACAGTGACCTTTCAGGGCTCTTGGTCCATCAAACCACATTAGTCTGGAAGAAATCCACAGGTTCTCATCTTCTATAGAAAGAAAAGCAGAACCTCTTTTCCAAAGCAACAAATCCTTAGGCCCAAATTCTGAAGTCATGATAACATTAAAATATATCCTGGTTTAGCTTAGCAGCTCATACAATGAAGTGTCTCTCTGTACTTAGCTCCTTCACAGTCAAAAAATTTAAAGAAAACATAATAATTTACATACTCCAGACTCTCTGTGTATATTCCATCTTTATGTGGCTTATTTGTTTTTACTCTATTACTTTTTCCACAAATTTAATATTTATTTTATTATCTTTACTCCTTTAACCTATGACTGTCTGTACTCTTTTATATTGTAACTGCCTATAATCTTCCCCCGCTCTCAAACCTATATATATTTATCCAATACTGTAACCCGTTTAGAGGTCGTTTTTATCTGGATCTGTCTTTATTGTGTATCTGTAATTATTTTCTGACCAGAAGCACCTATCTGTTTTAATGCTAAGAGGGCGTGGCTAGTGCCAACATGGCCCTAACTGCTTTTTCCACCCAGCTGAACATGGTGGAGGCATGTTTGCTGCCTTTGCAAGCCACACACATGCTGCAGTTCCAAGTATGCAGCAGATCTATGTTGAGCCATTAAGCAGTTTGTAACATGCTACTTAAACCCCATTCAAATGCTCCTTGGCCAGACCTCCCAAAAGAGTCAGAGCCATTTTTGCTGGCAAACGAGGATGTCGCTGTTTTGAAACCACACTTTATTTTTTTTGCTATTGCTGAATCAGGAAGACCTTTCTTGAAGGAGCTGCAGCATGCCACCAGCAAGCAGAGCCCATCTGAAAAAAAAATGGGGCTAAATTTTGATTTTTAGTGTCTCGAATTCCTTTCCAAGCCCTCTCAGGTTTTATGTGGATTTAGCTAGCACATGTTGGAGTGCCAATTTGTTAGGGGAAGCTGGTTGTTCATTTCCCAGCTGCCCAGACTCCCAAAATAATCACATAGAAACTATATTATTTAAATCACTGCCTGGCCAATTACTTAAGCATATTGCTAGCTAACTCTTATATCTTTGGTTAGCACATTTCTATTAATCTGTGTACAGCCATGTTGGGCAGCTACATGGCTTCTCACAACTCCACCTTCTTTCTCCCAGCATTCAGTTTAGTTTTCCCCACCTATCTCTGTAGGAAGGAGGGCACTTGTTTGTCCCAGCTGCCCAGAACTGAAACAATCACATGTTAGAAGATGGCCCACTGAATCACCTCTCACTGTTAGGAGTGTTCCCCCCCCCCAAATAAACCACCAACCTAACAGCCATAACATATATGCAGAGGACTTGGTGCCGACACATGTAGACTCCATGATTGCTGCTCCAGTCTCAATGAGCCCATGTGAGCCCTACCTGGTTGATTCAGTGGGCCATGTTCTCCTGATGCCCTCTATCCCCTCTGACTCCTACAGTCTCCCAGGAAAATTCTGAAGGATTCCTGGTTTCCTAGAGGATAGACAAGATAGAGACCTCCAATTTGGACTCAATCTGCATGTTGGGCTGTGGGTCTCTGAATCTGCTCCCAACCACTGCCAAAGGAAGTTGCTCAGATGACTGGACAAGGCACCAATCTATGAGTATAGCAGAATATCATTAGGAATCTTTTCATCCATTCTTTTCCTTATTTTGCCAGTTGTGTTTGGTTCTACCCTAGGTTTCCAGTTCCTGACCAACCAGGCAGCGTAGGGCATGGGCTCCTTCTCAAGTTAAACCAAACAGTTGTTGGGCTCTCCCATAAGTTCTGGGCCAAAATTGCCCCCAGCACATTTTGAATGCAGGACAGATTGTAGTTTGAGGGTTTTGTGCCTGGGTTTGTGTCCAGGTTTCTTTTCACATAGCCTGAAGAGTATCTTCTCAGGCCAAAAACACAGGGGTGAAAACTCCATGCCTGCATGAGCTCAACCTCTCAATGAGTTCAATGAGCTGTGTGGAAGCTGTCCTTGTAATGGGGCTCTTCTGTCAGTTTTCAGAGAGCAACCTTCTATACTAGCATCAACCTGAGTTGTTTAGGGATCTTCATGGAATCCCCTCAGCTGACTACAGAATGCAACCTAGTTCCACCACTAGAAGCCTTTCCTGGCTACAAAAGATGGCCAGTTCAAACTCTGTATCCTCCATTACTAGGAGTCCTCACTAGGGTCACCCTCGAAGATTCAGCGGCACTAGGTTTCCACATTGCTCCTTGGATGCTCCCCAATTCCAGCTGTCTCTCCCTGCCCTCTCTTTATTCTATCTCTCCTCCAACCTCCTACTCCTAAACTCATCCACCTGCAAAATTTATTCTAGTTCTCCTTCCCAAGGAGGTACCTGTGTACCTCCCTGGAACCCTCCTTTTTACCTAAACTGTGTTTGTAGATTGTAGCCTGATTATTATTTATTTAATAGCTGATATCCGCTTATAAGCGAAAATAGACCTATTTGTCTTTCTGGGTCTAGGCTACCTCACTCAGGATAATATTTTTTCTAATTGCATCCATTTGCCTGAAAATTTCATAATGTCATTGCTTTTAACAGCTGAATAGTAAATACTCCATTATGTAAATGAACATTTTCTTTATCCATTCTTCAGTTGAGGGACATCTAGGTTGTTTCCAGTTTCTGAATATTATGAATAAAGTCATCAGGAACTTGTCTTTGTGATAGGATGGAATGTATTTTGGGTATATGCCCAACACTGGTATAGCTGGGTCTTGTATAGATTGCTTCACAATTTTCTGAGGAACCACCATATTGACTTCCATAGTGTCTGCACACATTTACACTCCCACCAGCAATGGAGGAGTGTTCCCCCTTGTTCTACATCCTCAACAGTATAAGTTGTTATTTTTGCTATTGATCTTAGCAATTCTGACAAATGTAAGATGGAATCTCAAAGTAGTTTTGATTTGCATTTCCCTGATGGCTAAGGATGTTGAACATTTCTCTAAGTATTTCTCAGCCATATGTGATTCCTCTATTGAGAATTCTATGTTTATATATGTATCCCATTTTTATCGTATTATTTGGTTTCCTGATATCTAATTTCTTGAGTTCTTCATATATTTTGGATATTAGACCTCTACCAAATATGGAGTTGTTAAAAAATTTCCCATTCCATAGGCTGCCTCTTTGTCCTATTAACAATGTTCTTTGCCTTACAGAAGCTTTTCAGTTTTATGAGGTCCATTTATTGTCGACTTTAGTGTCTTCACTATTTGTGTTCTGTTCAGAAAGTTGTCTCCTGGGCCAGTGTGTTTACTGCCATTCCCCACTGTCTCTTCTATCAGATTCATTTTGTCTGGCTTCGTATTGATGTCTTTGACCCACTTGGAATTGAGTTTTGTGCATGGTGATGAGTGTGGATCTATTTTTGTTTTTCTCATGCAAGACATCCAGTCAGACCAGCACCATTTGTTGAAGTAGTTTTCTATTTTCCTGTGTGTATTTTTTGGCTTCTTTATTTAAAAAAAATCAGGTATACATAGCTGTGTGAATTTATTTCTAGGCCTTCAATTGGATTCCATTGATCAACCTGTTTGTTTCTATGCCTATCAGGCAGGGTTTTTTTTTATGACTATAGATTAACACAGTTTGAAATCAGGCATGGTGATACCTTTGAAGAGCCCAGGTTCTTGCCTAAAACCCTGCCATGACAGCCTGCAGAAAAGACCCAGCAAGATATAGCAGGATGTATATTGACCCCAAACTTGCCCTTGCTATTGGGGGTCAACTGCCTAATATGCTCCATATGGAAAAGAACCAGTCAGAAGTTAGGGCTGGATGTGCCTTACTGATAAGGGAAAAATGTGGTAACCATAGTAATGGCCCCCAGATGGCCTCCATATGAACAACCTTTCCACAGCTGCAGCTGACCAATTAACACAGGACAGGTACCCCACCCCAAAGGTGCACTAATCCTGAGACTGTTACTATACAGTTTGCTGACCCCTATATAGACTTTGTTCTCCTGCCGCCCGGGGTGTCTCTTACTCCACTGCTGCGTAGGACAGATGGGATACCAAGGTTTAAATTCGCAATTAAAAATACTCTTTGCTTTTTGCATTGGATCTGGTCTCTTGGTGGTCTTTGGGGGTCCAGACTCTTTTATTGTTCAGGATTATTATTTTATTATATATTATTGTATTATTGTTTTTGCTATCCTGGATATTTTGTTTTTCCACATGAAGTTGAGAAGTGTCCTTTCAAGGTATATAAAGAGTTGTGTTGGAACTTTGATGGGGATTGCATTGAATCTTTAGATTGCTTTTGGTAGGATGACCATTATAACTATGTGAATCCTACCTATCCATGAACATGGGATATCTTTCCATCTTCTGATATCTTCTTCAATTTCTTTCTTCAAAGACCTTATGAGTCACTACTGTGAACACAGACACCATGTTTAGGTGGCTGACAGGATCTGTTGAAGCCACAGTTCCATTCTGGCTAGCTGCTGAGACCATTTCAAGCATGTTTCTTTCTCCTCCATTCTTTCTCTCTCTGTGTGTATGTGTGTGTCTTCTGTATGCTTGTGTGTTTTCATCTATGGATCCATTTCTGTGTATAGTTGTCCTTGAGAAACTCTCTTAATGAGATGCCATGGGATGGAACCAAGGAACACACTGTAAGTTGAGACCATCCTCAGTGATCCTAGGTCCAGAGGTTCTACCATCTACGATTACAAAAGACCGAGTCTCCACATAGAGCTCAGTTGTAGAGTGCTGGCTCAGCATAGACCATGTTCCAAATTAGACTTAGCACTGTACAGATATAAAAGGCCAATAAAATTCATCTAAACACATAGGAGGTGGAGGCAGCAGAAGTTTGAAGTCACTCTTAGATACATAACAGATTCACTCACCTTTGGACTGGAATACAGGCCTTGAATCAAATATAAAAATGTCTGGAGGGACACAAATTGCACCACAAAAGTGCAAAGGATCCATTTCTCCTAATCACTCCTGTGTGTGTGCGTGTTGGCCTTTCAGTGTGTGCAGATGCACTTTCATTCTGTGTATGTGCATGCAGAAGCCCCAGGATTACCCCAGTGTTTGATCCTCAGATATATTCACCGTTTTTTTTTTGTTGTTGTTGTTTTTTGTTTTTGCTGATAGGGTTTCTCATCTGTGTTAAGGTCTCAGTGGCCCAGCTCAGCTGCCTGGATGGACTGTGAGCCTCAAGAAGCAGCAGATCTCCACTTTGGAAGTGGTGAGATTGCACGCATGTCACCCTAGGTGTTTGTTAGGGGGAGTTGGAAGTCAAGGCCCCATGCTTGCCCACCTAGCACATTACAGACAAGGCTCTTGCAAGCGTTCCTTTTCTGCCTTCCCCCCAGTTTCCCTGCACCTTCCTGTGTCTCCCCAATTCCTGAAGCATGTCTGTGCAGACTGCTGGGAAGCGGGAGCAGGGCCATCTGAACTAAGCTGCCTTCTCTGGCCTCTGTTGTTTTATTGGCCTGTAAATATTTCCTTTTGGCATTGGCAGCATTATAGCCCTTGGGGTCTCCCAGAAAATATGTTTTGTTCCCACCAACCAAAGCTCTGTGACCTTGTGACCCTAAGCATACAAGGCTTTCTTTAGCTCCTTCCTGTACTATTCATGTCAGTCCAGTCAAGAAGCCAATTGCTCGGTTCCCATGTTATTTGATAAAATGGATGTCAATCCGCTCAGTTGGTTTGGTTATACAAACTAATAACCAATTATTTGTGCATCATCATTAGAGGGGAACAGTTGCCTGGTGATGCAATTCTACTATAGCTTCTAGCATCTTTGAATGCAAGGAGTTGGCCTAGCTAGGAGCTGGCCAGACCCCTGCAGAGAAGGCCTTTGCATCAGTATCTCAAGATGCCTCACAGCACAGAAGGAACTCTTCTTGATGAACTAGAGGAGGACATTTGCACTTATAACCGTATGCTGCGCCGGCCAGGCCCACTGTCCCAAAATTTGTTCTCCTTGGTTATTTATAACTCATCAGTTGTCTGGAGAGTTTGGAGGATGCTCAAAGGAATGTCTGGGAGCTGATGGAGGACTTAGAAGACACTTACTGCAGTGCTCCGATCTTGCATCTCAAGAACATGAAGCTGATTTGACTGGCTGACATTGCTAACGCAGCCACTTGTGGAAACGAATATTGTGCAGGATCTTAGGAGCAGTCTCAGGTCAGTGACAGACACACACCCGATGAAAGGTTAAGATGTGAATCTTTCTGTGAGGCTGCAAAGGGATGTGGCGGTGATGAGGACCCGGTCAGAGGAAGAAAAGGATGAAAATTGACAGTCTTGACTGACAGCTGCCAGGGCAGACGCTGCTCTATGGAGCTTTCTGCATTCAGCCTTGGACAATAATCCGAGTTTCCTGGATCCTCAAGAAAAATTGATTTATGACAGGGTACTGGATTCTGACACTGTCAGGTGTTTTCACACAGGCTCACCAATAGCGAAGAACTGGGTAGCCCTGTGACCATGCTGCAGACATGACATGTCAGGGCTTTGGAACCAGCTACCAGTAAGCAAGACAAATGTGCCTTCATCAAAGAGCAGCTAGAAGTGCCAATGCCAAAGCTGTGTGCTGGAACAGCTCTAGAAAGTGCATGCCATGGTGAAGAGTACACAGGGTTAGAAGATTATGACTGAGAAGCACGTGACCCGATATTTCTCTTCGCTTGTGTTTGGATGTCATGGGTTCTTTCAAGGAAAAGTAATAGGCCAGGATAATAATCAAGTAAACAATAAAATAATTTCCACACCAGGTCTGTAGAAATCTTGTTTAAATTATAGAGGTAGTTACACTGCTAAAGTTTCTTCAAGTGACCTGCGTTTGAATGCCAAGGCTGATACGCATGCATGGGGTCCACAACATTGAGGTATTGTGGTCAAGCCTCCTACAAGAAGCTAAGGGCTGCTGGGCTGTGTCCCTCCCAGCCAGACAGTCGAGAAGAACTCATCCTGCTGTTCTTCAGATTCTAGACACTCAATCATGCTCTTCAGCAGACACATCTGATGAGACAAAAATGAAATTCTCACACATTTATGTAAAAGCCATTCACTAGAATGTCACTGAACAAAAAACCTGATAGCAGGTTGAGAAACAGATCTCACACATCAGAACCACCATTGGTGAATGATGAAATGTCCACTAATGGTTTTCTCTATTTCCCCTTCCCATACGCCTGTCTTAGGTGTCCTTGTCTAGATACAGCTGTCTGACCTCATGAGTGTGTTCTGGAGCACTTGCACATGTTGGCTCAGGTGTGAACAGTGAGGGGTCTCAACTGTCCTATCGTCCTTGTTTTCTGAGAACTTTGCCCTGAAGGTGGAGGTAAGAAATGTGGCTCAACCATCTGCAGGGGAATCCCAAGTCTGTCTCCTTCTGTCCCCATTGGCGTGAGATTATAGGCTCTCACTATCATGCAAGGCTTTCATATGTTGCCACATCTGAGCTCATGTTCTCATATTTGCAGAACAAATAGTCGGTTTAGTTAAGCTATCATCCCTGGCACAAGAAGGGAAGTGTTGATGGCTAGGTTCTCATGTCATTATATCTCTCATGAGCGTGTATTAGATACAGTACAGACAGCATATGGATCATAGACCTTTGTGGTGGTCGATCCCATGCTGCAGCTCTGTACAAGAAGCATGAGCAGCTGGAGACGGAGTCTAGTCCCTGCACTGTGGGGTTGGAAGCACTTGAGGGGACATACAAACTGAGATATCCCATTGATTTTCATCAGTTTCCTTCCATGGTGAGCAGTTTGCAGAACCAGGGAGCTTAGGTAGAAAAGGTATGTACATCAGGACTTGTATTAAGATCTGCACTGTGGTTTGCTGGCTCAAAGGGGCACACAAGTGTTCCTCTCCTGTGATGAACAAAGTCCCCAAGGAAGATGAGGCCTGGTGTCATAGATCCATTGAAAGGAAGTAACCTGGCCTATTGGGTGGTGACTCTAACAGATTCTGTAACTTTTTGTCTGTCAGGAACACATTTCCTTCCCATTGCCAGGTTAGGCAGCCCTTGCCTTGAGGGAAAATGAGCAGACCTATGCCCTAGGTTCTCATTGTAACAGAGTATTCAGTCTGAATACCCTGGTTCCCAGTGCTATTCAACCATGACAAGAAATAATCGATGAGGTGATGTTTGCCCAGAGTTTACCATTTCTACCACTTCTTCCAAAGCCTCATGAGGAAGGTTGTGAAAATCTTTCATTGCTTGCTAAGATTTTCCTAATCCAAGAAGCTCACTGAAAGAATATTCCCTAAACACATGGTACCCTGCACTGGGCCATGACTTATGCTTGCATGGACCTAGTATGTCTTGGATACTATGTCAGGGGCCAGGGTTCACTGATACTGACTCTCCCATGTCTTTGGGCCAGGTTCCACATGGCATGGGAAGGCTGACAGGCTGCCACTGGGGTCAGATTTCCATTGTCACACACGGCAGACCACTGGTAGTTTTGTGAATCTGTCTCTCAATGAGAATTGTGGGATTTGTTTGTTATTTATTCTTTTCCAGAGACACAGTCTCAGGATCTAGCCTGTTCTGACCTTGTGTGGTGATTATGAGATATCCAACATGGGTTCAGGGAGCCAAACATGGGGCCGGTGTGAACGCAGCTTCCCCAAAAAAGTTTCTGCGGGAAAAAAAATGGATCGCAATCATCTCTTCTCATATCTTCCAAAGATGATCATAAGGGACAAGGCTGGAAAACATTGAGGATGTTTCCTAGAACACCTACTGGGGAAGAGAGACACAGTGACACTTCTGCTCCCTGAAAATGCCATCAGAGCACAGGGGGGCAATTTCACCAGTCAGAACACAGTGTACTGTTATCCTAAGGGACTTTGTGAAGTACTTAGATAATTTGCAGTATTATTTTGAAGAGAATAGACCCCATAGATGAACTTATTTGGATACTTAGCCCACAGGTTGTGAAACACATTGGGAAGGATCAGAAGGTTGGTTGGAGGTGGTGTGTCACTAGGGGGTCACAAAGCATTAAAAATTCAAAAGCCAAAACCATTCCAAGTAAGCTCTCTCTCTACAAATCTGTCTCTGTCTATCTGTCTGTCTGTCTCTCTCTCAGACTATGCGTGAGAATCAGATGTAAACTCAGTGACTGCTCTAACAAAATGACAGCCTGGCTATTGCTACATTGCCTTTCCTAGAACGAACGGTCACATATTCTAAGCCTTTAGAAATGTCGACTATACATAACATGCTTTCGCTTATAAGTTGTCTGGATCATAGTATTGTCATAGCCATGAACTAGAAACAAACAAACAAACAATGCAAGAATAGGCCAATTCAGTACACAGATGCTGGAAGAGAAAGCATTTTGTGTCTTTCTGCACCTTGTTCCTGTCTCCTGGGCTCTAGAGCAGCTGGGAAAGGTTTCAGGGAGTCAAGTCCTCATTATGAGGACCCACTGCGTCATCATCGCCACAAGGTGGAGCAGTGTAGACTGTCATAGCAGCTTGGTCTTGGCTACAGGTATGCTTCAGGAACTCTTTTTGAGAAACTGCTGAGCTTGCACAGAGGTCCGCATTCCCAGTGACCAAGGCTAGGAGCCTCTGCAGAGGAACAAAGGTCAATTTCATTGCTGTGTTATGGCAAGATCAGATAGGAGAATCTTATCTTGCACTTCAAAGAGATACTTAGTGAAGTCAAACCACTTCATCTGAGTGGTCTCCACAGATTAGGCACTTACATTCCTGTTGCCAGAACTTCCTGCTGACCCAGAAAGCTGCCCCCTACCTGAAAGGTGCCAGGGGGACATTGCAGATACCTCACCCAATAAGGCTATGCGCACACTACCATGTGCTGGTGTTTTGCAGCTCTGTGGCAATTAGGTGTCCTTCTATTCTTGACCCTGAAGGCGGACACTGGGATCAAAGAAGTCCCAAGGATGCCAGTCTTGCCTGGGCAGTGATGCTCCACAGCACTGTCAAGCACTGCTTACCTATTCACAGTAGACAGAACCATCGGAGACTTTCACTCAATTAAAGCCACGGAATCCCCCACGGAGACATGACATTTATCTGTTTGAATAATCCTTGGGTGGGAGAACAGCACCTTGGGGTCTGAAGGAAGGAAGCTGAGAAGACAAAAACACAGGTGTCACCAGATCAGTCCAAGCCTGGGTCGAGCAGAAAGAGGAAGAGGCTTCTGGGAAGTATGTGGCTTCTCTTCTCTGCAGCCACACCCTGTCTGAGCACCTCAGGACAAGAGCAGATTTCCCAGACAGCACTCACCTGCTGCACCTTGGAGCAAGCTGGAACCCATGAGGAAGATAGGGTCTCCTTCTCAGGGTACCCATGCACAACTATCCCCTAATCTTCTCTTCAGGGGAATTTTGTTCCTCTCCTGATTGACTGTGGCCCCTGTCACCCCCCATACATTCATGCCTTACTTTTCTGCTCTCAGAATGGAATTTCCTCTGGATAAATCTCCTCCTCCCCATCCAGATGCAAGCCATTTCTTCTGCCCTCTCTCACTGCTTTTATCCCTTGACATGTCCCACTTGCCCCCTCCTCCTCCCCCTCCTCTTCCTGCGCCTCCTTAACACCTAAGAGGAAAGTGTGCAAGCACTTCTTTACATGTGCTCATTGATTCTGCTGATGGAAATGAGGGGAGAAGGAGATGGGGACCCAGAGTCATCTGGGGCACTTACTTCTGTCACATGGAGTACAGAGGAAGGATGGCTGCCTCTTAATAACAAGGTGGTTATGTGGCTGGCTTCTCTGTCCAGTCACTAGTGCTGGAGGAACAATGCTCTTCAAACAGTGGGGAGATGGTTTCTCATACTCCGCAGGAGAGGAGGGTACAGAGAAGGCGACCTGGTTGCTGGAGGTGTCTGGCAGGTAACAACAGGTTTGGGGTACACCTCCTTTCAAGTTCTGGCCTGGCTCCTCCGGGGCTGTTAAGTCATACCAGGCCAAACACAGACCAAGGGTTTAGGAACCATGGGCCTGGGCCTCAACTTTAACCCTTGAAAGAAGACACAAACAAAGGACTGTGTTAGTGACTTTGACATAGAAGGACTTAGCAAAGAACTGCATTGTGGTACCACAGCTCTCCACAGGCTTCTTCCCTTCCTAAACTGTTGTCCCTTTGACAAAGCCCTCTTCCCTCCTGTCTCCCTGCATCCCCAGCCCCTGCCAACACCCTCTGCTGTCTGCTACTGGTTTAACTTCCCCAGACTCCTCATAAGCAGGACTCAGTGTGAAGCTCCTTTTGGGGCTCCAGACACCTTAAGGTTTGTGTCTTATAAAGGGCTGCAGCCTGGCAGTGGCAACGTGCCTTTGAAAAAGACAGATCAAATACATATGTGAATTTTCTGGCCTCACCCATGCCATTTCCTTGGAACTCCATCTTCCATTCCTTGTTATCCCTTACCTGGATGCTCTGTCTTTTGTCCTTGGGGTGGGGAAACAGCAACAAAACCTTCTAAACAGGTTCCTAATCTGCCTCCTTGCTCCTTCCAGTCCCTTCTGCTGTGCTTCTTGGAGTCTATGGGTACCTCCTGGGGCTGCTCATTATATGAAATAGTCTTTGACTATTTCATGTTGGCTGTTTCCATGAGGTGGAGGGGACACATCATATATGTGATCCTGCGCCATCTGGCTGATAATGTCTGCACTGGTGGTGGTGTTCTCTCTAATGTCAGTAACATCCTCTGGTCCAAGATCCTTTTGGTAGTCGGTGTCCTCCAAGAACCCTAAGACATCCAGAGTCGTGAGAATAAAAGTGATGGTGCTGCCAGTCTTGTCCATCTCAGCCTCCACATGTGTCACCAAATGGGGCAGCATTTTTTGTCTCCTTAGACTTGCTTAATGCCTTCAAACAATCACCCCATGGGGCAGAATTCACAGGTGAGTTAATATCTGATGTATAAGTCAGGTGAGCTAGACCTAGAGAAGCTCTTGGTACCTTTTTCATTTACCTCCTGCACTTTGTTGCCTTTTGCTGATGCCATGAACTCTGGTAGAGTCAGCTCACGGCATCTCCTCTTTAAGGGAAAGGGAGGGAGGATGAGGTGACGTGCAGGCTTCCTGATGGAGCGGATCTTTTGCTGATGTTCTATTCGCCCAAGGATGTTAATTTTTCTCTGGTACAGGATATCATTTTGGGACAGGAACTCAAAAAAATCTCTTTGTTCCAGTAGTTTCCAAAGTTGTCCTCTGCCATGTGGCTCAGGAACACAATGTTCACCAGGGTGGAGACGTACCACCTTGAACCTATTTGTCTGGACGCTGGTGATAAATTGGCATCACGGAGATCCCTCCATGATATTTCCTCTACTTTATCAGGAGGAGAATGGCACCACCACAAGATGCTAGAAATAAAAACAACAAAACAAAACAAAATCAGCTCTAGGAGACAAGGTTATGGCTACCAATTTGTAGGTCATGAAAATCAAAGGATTCTCCAGCATCCTAATGAGGCATCTCGGGGTCAAAATTTAAAAAACAAACAAACAAACAAACAAAAAAACCCAACCCAAACCCCAAAGCAGTTATGAGAAAGCAAAAGAAAGATCAGAGCTGGAAATAACTGGACACTTGGCCGATTAAACAAAGGTTAAAAAAACAAAGAGCTGGTCCTTTGAAAGAACCAACAAATCTGACAACCCTTGACGTGAGTCACCTAAAGGAAGATACAAATTACTGAATGTGAGACGAGTATGAGCCATGGGAACTCTAGGGGCTGTGAGAAAACCCTGTATTCCAAAGTGTTGACAACTCTCAAAGAAAGAGATTGCTCAATCCACAAAAGGACGCCAACATTGATATAAGAGGTTACCAAACATGCACCAGCTGCTGACTTCCCTCTGCTGCACCTCAAGATCCCTCAGAGCATGTTTTGTCTCATGAGTGGCATGGTGGCAGAGGAAGAGTCTTACAATGATAAGAGAATTGATAAGCCTGGGAAAATGCTGTGGGAAGTAGCAAAGCAATTGAATTGGGTCCAAGTGCATGGTATAGTCAAACTATTTTCTAAAGCTAATATGTACTGACAAAAGCTTTAGGTTTAGAAATAAACCAATGTACAAAATGGCTAAGATAAATGGGTAGATAGTAGAAAATAGTTGGTAATAAAAAGAGAAAATCTGAAGTAAATGCACAAAGTAAATCCAAAACTACAAACAGCAAACCAAAGTCTATACCCCAATACCAACTGCTCCCCTACCCCAGTGCTCCAGGTAACAAATTCACTGTGTTCCTTTCAGTGGCGATCACCGATGTTCAATTCCAAAGATGGATACTAACTAACACTCTCAGAACAAAATTCTGAGTCCCACTGCTTTGTAGCCTACTAACAGCTTCACTGCAGTATAAGGACAAGGTCCAGGCCAAGCTGGTCCCTTACATGGGTTGGGGACTGTCTTTCCACACAGTAAGGCAACTGTTTCCACTGCATTGACAGTCTCCCTGGTCTCTTAAGGACCAACCACCTCCAGCCAGGCCATATATCAAAGAGTTTCCTAATTACTCAAACAGGACCAACCACCTCCAGCCAGGCCATATATCAAAGAGTTTCCTAATTACTCAAACAGGACCACCTAAGGGGACCAAGGGATCGAGCACATGAGACAGTATAAGATATGTCATATTCAACCCATGACAAAGACCTTTTACCCTTAATGGTAAATATATATNTGTGTGTGTGTGTGTAAAGAGAGAGAGAGAGAAAGAGAGAGAGAGACTGGTAGATTTACTGTGTAATATGTGATGGATCACTACTATTCCTGTCTAAAGTCGGGATAACTGAAGATGTTCACCGAAGCAGAGGTTTTAAGGAAAGTGAGACTGATGCATCCCTGCCTTTGAAACATCCATTCCTTGTCAATTTGTTACTCGGTAAATTCTGGCATAGTGGAAAGACGTATTATTCCTTTGTGTTTGTGACAAAGTATGCTTAGGACACACCCTCTCTTTAGGGGTGTATAATTTTCTGGGGACACCTTCCATTCAGTTGAACTGAGCCTTAGCATACAGCTGTTCACTATTCTTTTTATTCAAATGATCCTAGCTCCATCACCACCTCTTTCTCTGCTAGACCCAATTCCCCTCCATTTCCTCCTCAGGAAAGAGCAGGGTCTCCAAGAGATAAAAGCAAAGCATGCCAAAGAAAGATACAAAGAGACAAGACAAAGGCCTCCTGTGAAGGAGAAAAAGGCAATCCAATGTGAGGAAAAGAGTCAAGAGCAGGCATAAGAGTCAGAGAAACACAAGCTCCTACTATTAGGAGTTCCACAAAAACACCAAGATAACAACCCATAACATCTACACAGAGAACCTGGAGCAGAGCCATGCAGGTCCTGGGCTTGTAGCTTCCATTTCTGTGAGCCCCTGAGTCCTACTTAGTTTCTTTAGTGGGACATGTCAAATTTCCTTATTTCAATTGAGTGTTTTCTTTGATAAGAAGCATGACAAAGACACTAGCCTTTGACTGTCAATGTTGATAACTGGGCTAACAGCTCCTACTGGTGAAAAAAATACTCTAAGAATGTCAGAATCAGAGAACAACCCAAGCTAAGGATGCTGTACATCAAACACCAATAGATACAAAGTCCACCCTGACCACTTACATATTTGGGAAGTATAATCCAGTTACTTTTTCTGTTAAATGTGACAAAAGACCTGACGAAAGCAATACAAGCAGGGTCCATTTTTGTTCACATTTAGGACACAGTTTGTACTGGTAGAGTCCATGCCTGACTGCTGCTGCTGCTGCTGCTGCTAAGGCCATAGTACCTGGTGAAGACCTTCCCCTTTCACCAGGCTCCTGCAGAGACACTGCCTATGCATTTCCAGCCAATACATTTCCAAAATAATGGCTGTTATTGAGATATTTTATTTATGTTTTAATAAAGCTTGCCTAAAGATCATCTCCCTACAACAATTGGCACCCAATGTGGTCAACTAAATCCAGGTAAAACCTGAAGTCGGGGTGGGGGTGGTTCATCACCAACAGGGATGATCTGAACATGACCGTAGAAAAAAATGCAAGAAGAATGCAGAAGGAAGGGCAGCTTCAGACTTCATTGCTGTTTTGAATCAGAGTAACCCAAACTTTAATTTATAGACTTTCCACTTGACAAAGTCAGGCCCACCAAGACATCTCAGTTTGGGCCATTTCTTAGGAAAATGACCTATAAACTGTGCCAAGTCCCTCAAGAAGGACCCTAAGAGAGATGCATGGATCTCCCTGGGAAGGAGAATTAGATGGAGGTCTCCTGGGTAAACTGGAAGTGGGGGTGGGGGATGGGGAGTGGGAGGTGGGAGATGAGAACATGAGGGAATGGGATGGCTGAGTTGGGCGAAGGACTGAATGGGAGAGAAATAAAAGAGATATTTTGACAGAGGGAGCCATTATGGAACTAGGGAGAAACCTGGTGCTAGGGAAACCCCCAAATATCTACAAGGATGATTCCAGCTAAGACCCCAAGCAATAGTGTAGAGGGTACCTGAACTGGCCTTCTCCTGTAATCATATTGGTGACTACCCTAATTGTCATCGTAGAGCCTTCATCTGTAACTGATGGAAGCACATGCAGAGATCCACAGGCAAGCACAGGCCAAGCTCTGCGAATCCAGTCGAAGAGAGGGAAGAGGGATAATAAGAGCAAGGGAGGTCAAAAGCGTGATGGGGAAACCCACAGAGACAGATGCAAAAAGCTCGTGGGAACTCATACAGCTGTGGAGCCTGCATGGGACCAAACTAGGTCCTCTATGTGTGGGAGACAGTTGTGTAGCTTGGTCTAATTGAGAGGCCCCTGGCAGTGGGACCAGGATCTATCCCTGGTGCACAAGATACCTTTTTGGAGCCTATTCCCTATGGTGGGATGCTGTGCTCAGCCTTGATGCAGGCAGGAGGCTTGGTCCTGCCTCAACTTAATGTGCCAGGCCTTGTCAACTCCACACAGGAGGCTTTACCCTTTGGAAAAAGTGGATGGGGAGTGGGCTGGGGGGAGACAAGGGAGGGGTGGGAGGAGGGGTGGAAGAGAGAACTGTGGTTGGAATGTAAAATGAATAATAATAAAAAGAATCACAGCACTGTGCACAGTGGCTTGGTCCCTCCTTCCCTGACAGTAACTAAGAAAATGCCTCACAGATGTGCCCACAGTCCAAACTGACAGACAGCTCCTCCACTGAGATTTCTTTTTTCAGTTAACGTCTAGGTTTGCATTAAGCTGACAAAAACTAACTAGCACAGAGTATGTACGTATGTGCAAGGATATATGAAGAATGTGTAAAGGTGACTGTGTGATTGTGTGTACATGGCAATGTTACATGTCTGTAGTCATTCTGTGTCAAATGCTTAAAGGCACATACCACTCTATTATACTTTCAAGCACGTACCCAGAAACCACAATCCTACACTCAAACCCATGTACACCAAATCATAATCTTACAGGCACGAACAAGACAGTATGTTCATTTATGTGTGAAGGGGTGTGAGCAGACAATATTGTGAGAACATAATTCCATGAAAAATGGGAATAATTGTGAGTATATGACAGTGTAAGTATGTGTGAGCCCATGAGAGTAGAACAGTGTATATTTCTAAGGCTGAAAGAATGTGGAAAGACGTGTGTCTTAGCTAAGGTCTCCATCCCTGTGATAAAATCCAGGACCAAAATCAACTTGGGGAGAAAAGGGTTTACTTTAACTTGTAGATTATGCTCCATCATTTGGGGAAGTCAGGTGATGGACTCAAGGCAGGAGCACAAGGCAGGAACTGATTCATAGGCCATGGAGAAGTGCCGCTTACTGGCTTCTTTCCCATGGCTTGCTCAGTCTGCTCTATTATTCCATCCAGGACCAACTGTCCAAGTTTGGCACCACCCATAGTCAGCTGGGCACTCGGGTATCAATCATCAAAAAAAGAAAAAAGGAAAAAAAGAGAAGAAAAGGAAAAAAAAGAAAAAAATGGAACACAGTTTTGCCCAATGGTCAGTCCAAAGGGGACATTTTTTTCAACTGATGTTTTCTCTTCCCAAATGATTCTATCATGTGCCATGTTGACAAAACACTAGCCAATACAATGTACATGTGTGTGTGTTGAGATCATGTGTGTGTGTTGAGATTATGTGTGTGATTATGTGCGAGCATGATAATGTGTATGAGGGAGTATGTAAATGTTTGAGTGTCTAAATGTGCATTAGTACAAGAGCCCTCAAGTCCCCTCCCTCAGCCTGTACAATCCAGCTGGTTGTTTGTGTGCCAACTTGACACAAGTTAGAGTCATCAGAGGAAGGGGCCTCCAGTGAGGGAATGAATGCCTGCAAGAAATCCAGCTATAAGATAGTTTCTCATTTAGCGATCAATGTGGGAGGGCCCAGCCGAGGGTCCTGGGTACTACTGTAAGTATAAGGAGGGTTCACTGGGCAGTAGTGGCGAACACCTTTAATCCCAGCATTTGGGAGGCAGAGGCAGGGGGATCTCTACGAGTTCAAGGCCAGCCTGGTCTACAGAGTGAGTTCCAGGACAGAGGCTCCAAAAAGCTACAGAGAAACACTGTCTTGAAGAAGAAGAAGAAAAAAGACGGAGCAAACCATGAGAAACAAGCCAGTAAGCAGCATCCCTCCATGGCCTCTGCAACAACTCCTGCCTCTGAGATCCTAACCTGTTTGAGTTTCTGTCCTGACTTCCTTCAGTGATGAACAGTATAACCCAAATTAACCCTTTCCTCCCCAACTTGCTTCATGGTCATGGTGTTTCCTTGCAGTAACAGAAACCTTAACTAAGGCACTAGAGCTCTGGCATGGCCTGGAGTCCAGGCCATGTGTGCTTAGGGCAGAATTGTATGCAAATGGCCAGGTAGAGTGACTCCTGGGAGGGTCCAATGACCCTACCTTGCCCTTACTTCTATGAAGGATTAGAGCTGTCTGTGGGCTGAGGAGATAACACTCTTACAGTCACAGATGATCTCACAGAGATAACAACTCTTAGGTTAGGATAGTGCTGCACAACATTGGGATTCATCTCCTGTTAGTAGTATTGGGGGCTCTGAGCATTAGGAGGTGCATCCTGGAAGCCACCACCTCCACCCATGCAAGCCCATCAACCCCATGAGAAACTGAAGAGGCAGGACCTACAGGTACATCATGGCCATAGCTCTGCAAAAATCCTGAGGAAATGTTATGGAATTCTGCAGCAAGCACCTGGATGTTCCACCCTGGGAAGCAGGTGCTGGACTAGGTGCACATGCATCCTGTAATGTCTGTTCCTGGAGTCAAACTCATTCCCCGCAGCCAGGACTGGCTCTTCACAGTCACCACCATGATCCTCATTTGTGACAGATGCCACATTCAACATGGAAAGTCAGGTATATAGCCTGGAGGGTCAGGATTGCAAATCCACCCAAGGGTTTAGTCCTGAGGTCTGGACCCTGGTGACTGGCTAGAGGTTCACAAAGTGTAGGTGGTGTGAAGCAATGAGGACCAGCAGATCCAGGGTATCTGGGCCCAGTGCAGGGAAGAAAGAAGAAAGACTGAGTACTGAATAGATGCTCTAAACTCTCAGCAATGGACAATGTTTTCTAAGAATGGAGACTCTTCATCCCATTTATCTATTTTTACTGAAAATAATTTTATACCCTATAATCTGATCCTGGTTTCTCTTCCCTCATCTCTCCCCTAATCCTCTCTACTTCCCCACCTACTCAACCCAAAACTTTTCTCTCCCTCTAGCAAACAAACAGGCACACTGGAAAAAAAAAGCCAAAATAATAAAACACAGAGAAAAAAAAGAAAACGCACAAGATACACACGCAGAAACAGACACAAAACCCATGAAAACACATAAGTGGAAACCATAATAAATAAGCAAAAGACCTTTAAAAATGTCCAAAGCATTATGAGACAAATCATCTCCCAGATGCCTCTGCACAAATCTAAAATGCCCATCCTGGTCCCCTTCCCTCTGCGCGGGCACTCCTGGTCCACCCTGCACCGATGGCAGTGACGCTTGTCTCATGGTGGCGGGTCTAACATTTGCCATTCTCATCACACAGGTCAAACTGACTTGCTGAGTTCATCTCTGATCTTTGTGTGGGTTCACCTACCTTCAGAACCCGAAGCCGCAATCTGCCACACAGTATGGGAGGGAAAAGTTATCTAGTTGTGCGTCATCAAAACACGCCTCTGGCCTATCTGAAAAACCGCCTCCCAACCAGGGAAAGGAGCATGCGCACAGCCAAACGATTATGAGTGTAGGGAGAGCAGCGGTTGGCCACAAAGGCGCGTGCGCAGTGATGGCGTCAGCGTCCTCTTACGCCTGTATTTATGTATTCCAGTGGGAAGGAATGTGCGTGCTGCTTAAAAGCAAAAGCTGTTTAGGGACCCCTGGCAGAAGAGATGATTACATGCAATCATGAATACCCGTGATCTAACAGGCATTTATCAAGATCCAGTATTTGCCAGGCATGGTTCTGGGTGCTGCTTTCCACCGTACTATCCCCATGCCTAAGACACTGCCCTGTGTACACAAGGAGCTCAGTGCAAGTCAAGCAATCAACTATGAAAAGATTCCTCCCGACCCTACTTCCCCGCCCTCCACGCTAGAGCTGCCTGGCTGGGACTGGCGGGGACCCTGCATGGAAACAGGTGGCCAGTAGGAGGCGCAGTCCTGGCGGCCTGGGCTCAACGCTCACCCTTTTTTTTTT
>LOEQ01008242.1:36557-52052 GCA_001685075.1 Bramus lutescens
CTCTCTCTCTCTCTCTCTCTCTCTCTCACACACACACACACACACACACATAATGCCCTTCCCTATCTCTTCTAATTAGTTTTGATTTAAAATTAGTCAGATATTACAAAAAGAGACACCAGCTTGCTTCTTGGATCCCATTGCTTGGGCCACCTTTTCTAGCCTGTCACTCTAAAGTGATTTCTGTTGTTGACAGAGGTTGTTTTGTGGGTACAGCAGACAAACTCTGTTTTCTAATCCAGTCTGTAGTCTCTGTGTTATTTATTGAGGAACTGAGACCATTGATATTGAGAGTTATTAGTGAAAAGTTATTACTTCCCCTTATTTTGTTATACTGTGTTCCCCCCACCCCTTCCTTTAGCTGTTCTAGGATTATTTATCCCTTCTGTCCTGTTAGATATAGTTAATGTTCTGTTTAGGCTGGCAGTTTTTTTCTCTGGTATCTTTTGTAGAGCTTGGTTCAAATTATTTGCTTATTTTTAATGTGAAATATTTTTTTCTTTCTCTGTCAATTGTGGTTGATAGTTTTGCTTGGCATAATAGTCTTAGCTGGCATCTGTGGTTTTATAGAGTTTATAGAACATCCATCTAGGCCCCTCTGGTTTCAGATTATTCATTGAAAAGTTGGGTGTTTATCTAGTGGGCCTGTCTTTATGTGATTGGATCTTTTTTTCTCTTGTAGTTTTAGTTTAGCATTTTGTTTATAATGTGTCATGGGGAATTTCTTATCTGATCCTAGATATTTGGTGTTCTGTCTGTTTCTTGCTCCTCAATTGGCACTTCCAATGTAGTTGAAGGCTGCTTGTTCATGCTTCCCAGACCTGAAATAATCATACAGACACTTGACCTATTAGCTTATACATATTTCTAGCTAGCTCTTACATCTTAAATAAACCCATTTCTATTTATCTGATTTTTTTTTCTGTGACTTTGAATTGAATTTCTTCTCCTTTATACCTATTATTTATAGGTTTGGTCTTTTCATAGTGTCCTGGATTTCTTTTTTAATGTTTTGAGCCTGACTGTGTTTTGATTTAACATTTTTTTGAGCTATCCACTATCTTCTGCTTTGTCTTCAAGACCTGAAATTCTCTTTGCCACATTTTTTAATCTGTTGGTGAGGCTTACCTTTAAGGTTTTTGCTTGACATTCCAGTTTTATCTCAGTTTGGGTTTTCTTTAGCGATTCTGTTTCTTTGTTAAATTCTGCTTTCATGTCATGGATTATTTTTATTATTTCATTCAGCTGTGTTTTCATGTTTTTTTATGTTTTGATTTTTGAGGCAGGGTTTTTCTGTGTAGCCCGGGCTATCCTGGAACTCACTTTGTAGATCAGTCTGTCCTGAATTCACAGAGATTCGCCTGCCTCTGCCTCCCAAGTGCTGGGATTAAAGGCGTGTGCTACCACTGCCCTGCTTTTTGTGGTCTTTATTAAGGCCTTTATTCATATCCTCCTTCGGATCTTTTATCATTCATAATTGCTATATTTGAATTTTTGTCTTGTGCTGAGTTGTTTTTCCTGGGGCCTAACACAATTGGGTTGCCAGTTTCTGGAAGAGGCATATTGTCTTGGTTGTTCATGCTTGTGTTTTTGTAGGATATAGGCATCTGGATTTACAATGTTTGAGGTGTTTCTTGGTGTATATATCTGGTCTTGTCTTATTGGGTGAGTGTTCCATTCTTTGGTTGCTATTGCCCAGTCTAAGCCCTCGCCAGGTGTGGCCTTTGTGGGATCTTGAGTCACAGCCAAGTGTGATGGACTGTGGGTTCCTGGTAGAGAATGGTTTTGGGCCCCAGCTGAATTTGTTGGTTAAGGGGTCCCTGATAGGAAGCTGTTTTGCAGATCAATGAGGAGTCACAAAGATATGGTGATGGGCTGGAAGGGAAGGTTTAGAGGGTGGTGGGAAGGGATGAGAGAGACCCTCTGTTCCCCAAGCCGTGGAGTCGGTAGGGGATGGGGTCAGGCTGGAAGGAGGAGCTCCCGTGGACAGGCTGCAGCAGGACTAAGAGTAAGGACTAGAGGAATTAGGAGAAAACGTCCTCAGAGCTGCCAGGAAGAACTGAGGGGACTCTGGTCAACACTGTGGAGATGGGCCAGGAGTAGCTGCTTATCTTTTGAGAAAAGATTGACCTTGAACTTGTAACCTCTTTCCTCTGTCTTTGGTCTTTTTTGGTAAGATTACAGTCTTGTGCCACCAGGTCTGGTTTATGCGTTGCTGGGAAGCAAACTGAGGGTTTTCTACATGCCAAGCCTACAAATAGTGAACTTGACCAACAGTTCCCAGTCTCTGCCCTTTTAAAATGTTTCTATAAAGACACGGTCTGACTAAATTACCCAGATTAGCCTTGAATTCACTATATCGCTGTTAGGCTTTGACCTTGTGATTCTTTCCATAGTCCCCCATCCCAGTTGTAGCTAAGATTACACCTCTCTGCTACCGGCCTGGCCACAGACTAGCCATGAAGTCCTGGTCCAAGATTACACCCTCTGCTACCATCCTGGCCACAGACTAGCCATGAAGCCCTAGGTCTAAGATTACACCCTCTACTACAAGCCTGGCCGCAGCCTAGCCATGAAGTCCTGGGTCTAAGATTACACCCTCTACTCCAAGCCTGGCCGCAGCCTAGCCATGAAGTCCTGGGTCCAAGCTCACCTTCCACTTCACCCTCCTGAAGAAATGAGATTATAGGCATGCATCACTGTACTTAGCTTTCTATAAAAACATTGTAAGTCTGAAATCTTTTGAATCTATAGATGCAAAAGCCATATCCATAGAAGATATAGAGGGCTGATTAGACTGGATAATTTGAACTAATCAAAATAATATTAATTTCTTATTTCTTTTCTCCTCCTCCTCCTCTGTCTCATCCTATTCCTTTTCCTCCTCCTTTTCCTCTTTTCTTTTATCTTTCTCTTTTTCTCCCCTTGAACCTCCTGTTATTTGTGTCACTAAAACCAAAGAAGAATTGGTGTTTCAGAGCTGAACCCAATGCTAGAGTTGCCCCAAAAGTAGCAGCAGGGAAGTTTTTGTAAGAGACTGCTCCAAATCAGGCTGTGGTGAGGCCAGTTGGGATTCAAAAGAAGCAGCACAAAGGGGAGGTTGGGCGACCCAAGGCTTAGGGGACTTTACGTCTTGAAGAGCTGTAACATGCCTTGAGTCAGGGAAGAAAGACGCGCTAGCTATGTTTGCAGAGAGGGGCTCAGAGAATGGAGCTGACAGGAGGGTTGAGAAAATTTGGGTGATCACAGAACTTCACTATAGGTAGGAGTAGTTTCTGTGGATTTTGCCATAATAGTTCACCTAAACAAGTTGGTCAATGTTGAGAAATATTCTCAGTCCTTGATTATTTCTAAGCCTGTGAAAGGTGGAAAACACGGGACCGTGCCTCCAGGTCACTGACTCCCTCCCGCGTGCTCCAACTTTCAGCCGAGCAAGGGTAAAGCAAAGAGAAGAATGAAGGACCCTGGACCCTTGGCGAGTAGGGGACATATGTTAGAGTCTGCAGTGCAACTCTTACGCTTGCAGAGGCTGGGATGCGCCATCCACGTGGGAGGAAATGTGACCCCTGGGCAAGCCTGCTTCCCAGCCTGTCTTAGCCCTAAGGTCCTCCTAGGTTTTCAGTTACTATCAGTACCTAGAGCCCAGAAGCCACCATTTTAAATGAAAGCTCTGGTCCCAGGGCCTGCTCATCTTTCTGGCTATGATTTTGTTTGTTCGTTTTTAATAAATAAGTAAAACGAAAGCAAGAATGAGCAAACGATAAGTCGAAGAACACGCCAATCAGCGAGCTTCCCCTGAGGGTGATTTCAGTGGTCAGAGGTTCAGCCTCTGCAGGAATTCTAGAACGATTCGTAGCTAAGCCCGAGGCTTGAGTGTTGCAAGCTGCGCCAGGGACGTGGGAAATCACAGCGTCTCTGAAGCTGTCGGAAACTTGGCTTCAGACCTCCATTGCGCACTTCCTGCCTGTGGGGCCTGATTGATGCAGGTGTGATCACGACTCCGGTGTGAAATGTGCATGGCGCCGAGTCCCTCCTGCCATCTGTTTAGGGGCGATCACAGCTCTCTAGGACAAGCTTGATTCACCTTTCCTAAATGGCCTCCTAATGGTGACTAGGAGTGATAGCGAGAGGGACTATTCCCCTCTCCACCCCTAGATTCCTAGCCCCGGGAATCCTGGCTGTGGGAGCAAGCGGACCATATATTGGATGCCGAGTCAAAGCATGTGCTGCTCTGACCAACCAGCCCTCCAGGTCACTGCTGCCTCGTAGGTGCTGTAACCGAAGCTGTTGGGGGGTGGGGGGACCTTGGTAAGACCAGGGATTCATGATTGCTGGCCTACTGTCAGACTTCTGCTGGGAAGTGAGTTAATCAGAATCAATGTCAGTTCTGAACCAGGATCCAGTAGATCCCAGAAAGCCTGATTGTTTCCTTTCCCGCAGTGTAGAGTCGGCCTTCTAAAAGGCTTCAGGTCCCTCTGGGGAAAGATGGGAGAAAGGTTAACAGTAAGACTCTCATGTGTTTTAGCAATGTCCTTCCTCAGAGGGGCCTGGCCTTCCTTTGGTTCCAAGAGTTCTAGAAGGTCTGCAACTTGGCTCGTTTGGAAATTGACTTAGAGCCTGGGAGTCTGTGTAGCTACATCCATTGTAGCCTTTCTTCCATTTGTTTATTTTCCTGCTATTACAAATCAAACAGGGTGCAGGCTTCACTCCTGGAAACACTGTGACTGGTTAGCCAGTACCAAAGATGCATAGGAGCCACCTAGTTATAAAATTAGCTGCCTGTGCTGCTTGCTACAGGTCAGGCCATTATGGATGTTGCTTTGTCTGTCCTGCCCATTACAATCCCCACACTCACCTGACTCTGTGGGCTCAGTGCTGTCACCTGCTCCCTCTGCACCAGGACCCAGTTAAAACTATCACACACATTCAGTGAGCAACCCTAAGGTCTGGCTCAAGGGACAGAGCAAGAACTGAGCTCTCTAAATGTGCTGGTGTCCTCTCATGGTTTTGTGGTCTAGCATCATGGGAGGGCATGTCTTCTGTGCCTCCCCATTGTGAAAAGTTTGGCTTTACACATGTACCCTAACACTGCAATTTCTCTGAGCCTAAAAATCCCTTCATCAACACTTAGCCAAGGGATAGTGGGCTCCTTTTCAGTGGACCATCTTTTGACAAATGCCAGCCAACCAACCAAACCTCGGGAGCTTCTGTGTTAAACCTGAATTCTCCACTCAGTGGTCCCGTGTCAATAAACTCAGCCAGATCAAGTTTTCTGTTCCTTCCACCGTTCTCCCTATCCTTAAGCCCAGGCCTGTACACAGTTCTCAGACTTTCTGCTAAAATGAGCCTTAGTAAGCTCTTTAATTGTATAACACAACCTCTTCACCGATTTCACTCTCTGTGGCCCCTCTAGGAGCCTGCTTAGCTTTAAATCTGGTTCTAAGTACCAAGGCAACTATTGGTGGGCCCTGAGGCCATCAGTATTATGCTTCCTGGCACTGCCTTAGGGAAAGTCTTCATTGCTGCTTCCTTTTAATACCCTTAGACAAAAGTGGCAAAGGCAGTACCGCAGGTTGGGGTAGGGATACATCCTCCTCTAAGGGTGGAGAGAGAAACCATTCAAATTCTGAGGGTTCAAAGTCCTCAGTCTCAGTAGGATTCTCCCACACCTGCATCCTAAGTTCCAGGTTCCCATTCCTTACCAATCAGTGCCCTTTAACTGCCAGCGCCCTCTGAGGCTGGGACTTGAATTTCCTTTGTAACCGAGCCAGTCTTAGGGCCTCAGTCTGGTTTTCTACAGCTTGAGATCTGTGGCTTGCTGAAGAGAAGATTCTCTTCCAGGGCACACTTAAAACCCTTTAGACTTTGTCAGTTCTTCCAAAGATGCTAGAGGCAACCAGCTAGCATCATTATTTTCCTGATTTTCCCCCCACAAACTGCCAACAGTTTTACATATAAAGACACTACCACCTAGTGTGCAGTTATACTTGCTCCCTATGATAGGCGAATCGGGGTAATCAGATGCATTTATGTGTAAGTTGCTTAAGTAGCACACACCGTGGATTTGTAGCATTCTCCATGCCGCTGGAAGAGCCTTCAGAAACTGTAGCTGATGGTGAATTGGAAAACCTGTTCCAGATACTTACAAAGTTCCTCCTTAAAATTCTACTTCTCTAGATCCACTCCTGGTGCCAGTCTTTATTAGTCAGGGTTCTTTAAAGGAATAAAATTGATTGAATGAAAATATATATTAAAATACTATATTATATTATATATTTGAAAGGGATTTATTAGAGTGACTTACAGGCTGAAGTCTGTGATACAGTCCAGCAAAAAGTCCAAGAATCAAGAAGTTGTTCAGTTTACAAGATTGGCAGGCTCAGCATTTCCAGTCTGGTGCCAGAGTCCACAGAGTTTTTACAGAGCTCCTGGTCTTCAGTCTATGTTGGGATCCCAAAGAAGTACATTCTAATACTAGCAGAGGAATGTTTCAGCAATAGAATAGATGAACCAGGGAAAATGAGAGCAAGTGGGCAAAAGACAAGAGCTTCCTTCTTCTCTGCCCTTTCATGCGGGCTGCCACCAGAAGGTGTGGCCCAGATCTAGCGTTGGTCTTCCCACATCAGCTAATCCAGTTAAGAAAGTCCCTTACCGATGTGATGGCATCTTGGGTTTTAGGTGATTCCAGGTGTAGTCAAATTGACAGCCAAGATTAGCAGTCACGTATGTGCAGCTGGAACAGGTTGCTACTGCAGATGGATGAGCACATTCCCCAGAGACCAACTGGTGAGTGTGTCACAGCTAGAGTCTGCCCATCCTAATTCTTGTGTTCAATCTCTTTCTAGGAAGAAACAGAGGTGGCCCCACTCTTGGTAGTGTACCCATAGTGGCAGAACGTGGAAGCCGTGATGGACCCATCCAGAGAATGCCACGCCAGCCCAGTGCTACTAGGCTGCCCAAGGTGGCAGGACCTGGGAAAAGTAACTCCCGGAGCAGCACATAGGCCGACAGAGGCTGTACGTGGGACCATAGTCGAGGCAGATGCTGTCCCCTCTGTACTTCCTTTAGAAGCTGAGTGTCTCTCTCTGCCACTTTTGGATACTAATAAAGGACAAAGATTTAGGGTGAATTCTATGTGCAGTTCTGGGTTTTGCTACAGTCAAACTATAACCAGGAGACATAACAGTGGTTTTTGCCTTTTTGGATCTTAATTTGGGGTCTAAGAAAATATGTATATTGATGGGTCCTTTTTATTAACAAGCCAACATGCTTTCCAGAATATTAAATGTTCCCTACAAGACCAACCCATCACAGTGCTGGTAGCAGCGGTGCCAGTATGATCACGGTGAGCCCAAGCCAGGAATGGATGGGCTGTCACCGTCAAGATCAGTAACACGACTTTACCCCCGAATCCTCCCCTTTTGCATTTAACCCAGTTGTAGGGATTTTGTGGACACTCCCCCACACAGATCTGTTTTAGATCCTCCATTTTTTTTTCTATTAAGTTGATACAAGTGCTCACTATATAACCCATGCTAGCCTCGCACTCAGTGTCCTCTGGCCGCTGCCTCCTGAGTTCTGGGACCGAAGTCCATGTCCATAACTCCATACACCACGATGCCGACTGGACTCTACTGCTAAGCTTTTNNTTTTTTTTTACCTCAGTTAGAATGTTGCATCAGTGTAGAACTGATCAAACATGTGCTCCAGGAGGCCCACGCCTCTGCCATGATTGTGATGTTGCCGAGCACACACAGAGCTTCCTGCATCTTGGCCTGGTCTCACCATGACCGTAGTTGGGAAGGGGCTAGTAGTTACTAACCTTCCCGAGAAGGGAGGAAAGCCCCCCACAAGGCTTGAATAAAGTGCAGAAATTGTGGCTACTTTCCCTTAAACAGAAGACACACCATAGACACCCTCTTATGACCCAGTTCTGCCCACACTCTGGAGAAAACATTATCTCCATCACCACAGCCCTCCTGTGACTGCCATGGTACAGGAGACGATCTGCTCTCTGTTGAGGGTAGGCACTGTGGTTTGAGAACCAGGAAATCAGAGGGGTCAGCTGCAGTACAGAGGGTCAAATGGAGCAGGGATTAGCAGATGTATTCTCAAAGGGTAAGGTACTAAAATTCTAAGCTTGGCATCTACTTTTGTCACAACTAACTCTGTCAAGGTCCTGAGAAAGCACACAACCCCTTCATGATTGGTTGTGGTTGTGTTTAGCCTAAACCTCACCTGTGTGACATTAGGCAGCTAGCTGATCATCCAGGGGAAGATAATCCCAGAGAAAAGTTGCTAGGTAAGATTGTATTGCAAAACCAGTCAGGCATAGACCTGTAATTCTGGCATGTGGGAAGCTAAGGTAGGAGTAGCCACAATTTCTAAGCCATGGCTTCACAGTGAGACCTAGTCTTAAAACAAACACAAAGGGATGTGTAACAAAAATGGGCATGGGGATGGACACCTACCATACTCAGGAGACAGAAACAGAATGATCAGGAGTTCAAGGTCATCTCCGATTACATAGTGTTCAAGACCAGCCTGATTGACATGGAACCCTATCCTTAAAAACCTCAAGTGTGGGAAGATGGCCATGGCTGCCAAGTCCTGAAATCCAGGCACTTAGCTCAGTGATTCTCAACCTTCCTAATTCTGTGACCACAGCTCTTTATGCTGTGGTGACCCCCAACCGTAGAATACTTTGTTGCTACTTCATAACTGTAATCTTGCTACTGCTATGAATCGTAATTTAAATATCTGATATGAGACCGCTGTGAAAGGGCTGGTTAACCGTCCTCTGGTGGTTGCGGCCCACTACTTGAGAACCCCGTCTGCGCTCCATGCGCTACCATATAGTTCGTGAACTGGGCAAGGGGCTGGAGATTGAAATACACAAAGACTCACAGACAGAGACATGGGTCATCCTTGAAACAAGAATGCCCCCTTATTGTGCAGCAAACCTGCTTATATAGAGATTCTTAACTGATAGCTATGCCCCAGCCAATCGCACCAGAAAACACACCCCTGTCATCAGGAACTCCTGAGGGTCTCATGCTCAGAGCAGCTGCAAGCTGTCTCAGAGCAGAGGAAAACAAGTTGTTTACAAGAAATTCAGGATCTGGGGGTTCACAGCTCCCAGCAACCTCCGACTTAGGTTGATGCAAGAGGATCCTGAGTGCTCAGCAGCAGTTGAATCTCAGAGCCAGCATTCTATCTCAGAAAAGAACTCATTCCAGTGAAATTACCAGAAACAATGACTATTGAACTACAAAAAGCAGAATAAAAAGCAACACACAGGGCCCACACTTGGAATACACAAAGAAGGAGCAGGACTTGGTAATCAACTATTGGAAAAAGGTGCGGAGTGACAGAAAATTTTCTAATGGGCATCAAGTCAGAATCAGTTTTGCATAGAATTCTCAGCGTGACACAAAAAGATGTCATTTTAAGCACAATAAATTTCATTATAGTTTATTTTGAATCAGATACCCTATATGACATTTAAATGCAAGTTAATATCCACATACTTATGGAATGAAATGATTTTCATTTTATATATGAAAATGGCTTGTTAATATGTTAACATTTTCATTTTAAAACACACACACACACATGGCAGGAATGGTTACTGTGAAGCTGAAATTAGCCTTGAATTCACTGTGGTGATACTTCTGGGGATTTCTGTGCAGGTATCCTTTGCTGGGTGAGGGAAAGTCTTCTCCTCTGGTAAGATGCACACACTCCTGCAAACCGGAATCACACTCAGTGGGTCACATGGCATGAAAGTAGCAAGGGGTCTAGTTGGAGGAGGGGTTGCAGGAGAGAGAGAAGGCCATAAGAGGATAACGTGGGAACAAATACGATCTAAATATGCCACGCATAATGTGTACACAGGAAAAACTGCCACAAAAATGGTTAAGCAAGAGAAGACGCAAACAAATGCACCTACAAAATTGACGAATGACAGGAATCAATACACACCTCTCAATAGTAACTCTAAATATAAATAGTCTCAGTTTCTAATCAAAACATAAACTAGTAGGTTGAATCCCCCTCCAAAAATATTGTTTTCAAAGGAATGCATCTCATCATGAAACATGGATACTACCTGTATTAGTAATGGTTTTGTAATAGACTGAATGTGTGTGTGTGTGCACGCACACACGCACACACACGCACCCAGTAGTTGCTCAGTCCATGAGGCTGGATGGCATAGCTGGTCTTCAGCATCTCTGGATCCTGAAGAAGACTCTAATGGTAGTGAAGGAATGGACTTGCTAGCAAGAGTGAGGGTAAGCAGCTTTGTGAGAGCTTCCTTCTTCCATGTCCTTTATATAGGCTGCTACCAGAAGGTGTGGCTTAGATTTAGGGTGGGTCTTCCCACTTTGAAAGGCTCAATCAAGAAAAATCCCTCACAGGTGTATGTACTTGGGGTTTAGTTAATTCCAGATAGAGTCAAGTTGACAGCCAACAACCATCACACTACCTTAGGGTGAACAGGCGGGGAAGAGTATTCCAAGCAAATGGACGTAAGAAACAGGTAGATGTGGCCGTTTTAATATCTGACAAAACATGTTTTAAAAAGCTAGTTAAAAAAGACAAGGACACTTCATAATGGTTAAGGGAAGAGTTCACTAAGAGAACATTATGATTCTACACATATTACTTGCAAACAAGTACACCCAATTTCATAAAACAAATACTACTAGATTAATCTTTGTAAAAACACAGATTAATCCCAATACAGTAGTAGTGACTTACCAATGAACAGGTTATCTGGATGAAACAAACATAAATATCTGGATTAAATGACATCAATATCATACCTACAGAAAAACGTAGGTAATAAATAATCTTAGATCACCAAAGTCAAAAGAAGGGAAACATACACACATCAGCAGCAGCAACAGTAAGAAAATAGCAGGAATCAACAGTCACTGGGCTCTCTCAGTATCAATAGTCAATTTTCCAACAAAAAGACAGGATAGAGACTAACAGAATGGATTAAAAGATAGGATCTATCCTTCTGATGCATCCAAGAAACAAACCTTAACAACAAGGATAGATATCAACTCAGGGTTGGAAAAAGATATTCCAAGAAAATGGAATATCTAAGAAACAAGCTGGAGTAGCCATTTTTAATATCTAACGAAGTAGACTTCAAATCAAAACTAGTCACAAGAGATAGGAGACTACACATACTCATCAAAGGGAGAATCCATGAAGATGACATTTCAGTTCTTAACATCTGTGTCCCAAACACAAATGCTCCCAACTTTGTAAAAGCAACACTACTGCAGCTTAAATCACATATTCATCCACCCCCCACACACCTGTAGTGGGAGACTTCAATACCCCATTCTTGCCAATAGACAGGTCATGCAAACAGCAACTACATAGAGAAATGCAGGAGTTAACTGAAGTCATAAACCAAATGGACCTAACAGACATCTACAGAACATTCCAACCAAACACAGAAGATTACACCTTCTTCTCAGCACCTCATGGAACTTTCTCCAGAACTGACCACATGCTTGATACAAAGCAAGTCTCAACAAATTCAAGAAAATTGAAATAAGCTGATGAGAGAGGTGCATGCTTTTCATTCCAACACTCAGAAGGCCGAGGCAGGCAGAGCTCTGTGAATTCAAGGCCAGTCTGGTCTATAGATCGAGTCTGGGACGTCCAGGACTACACAGAGAAACCCTGTCTCAAAAAGAAAGTTGAAACAACTCCTAGCATCTTATCTGATAACCACAGATTAAATAAAGCAAGACATCAACAACAAAACAACAGAAAGCTTACAAACTCATGGAAAATGAACAATTCTCTTAAGCAAAGACTCAAGACAAAAATTAAGAAAAACTTTCTAGGATTGAATGAAAATGAAAACACAATTTACCCACATTTATGGGGTACCATGAAGCTGTTCTAAGAGGCACTAAGTATCTACATAAAAAAACTGGACAGATCTCATGCTAGCAACTTCATAGCACATCTGAAAGCTCTAGAACCAACAACAACAAAATTGCACTGAAAGTACACAGTAAGAAATAATCAAACCCTGGCCTAAACTCAACATATTAGAAATAAGAAAACAAGCAAACAGAAATATAAAGAATCAGTTGCTTTGAGGAAAGCAATTCTATTGATAAACTCTTATCCAAATTAACTAAAATGCAGAGAGAGAGAGAGGATCAAATTAAGAAAATTAGAGGTGGAAGGGAGGACATACCATTAGAGATGGAGGAAATGCAGACAACCACCGGACATACTTTAAAAACTTGTGATCCACTGATTGGAAATTGCAAGAAATGGATAACTGTCTTGATAGACACCACTTATCAAAGTTAAATCAAGATCAGATATGATCAGCAGTTTAAACAGCCCTGAAACCCCTAGTGAAATAGAAACCTTACTCATTAAATTCTGCCAACCAAAAAAGCCCAGGGCCAGATGGATTTAGGGTAGAATTCTACCAGACTTTCAAAAGAGCTAATACCAAAACTCCTCAAATTATTGCACAAAATAGAAGCAGACAGCATACTGTCCACTCATTTTCCAAGACCACAGTTTCCTAGATAGCCAAGCTACATAAAGACACAGCTGATGGCAGAATTCCCACTGAGCTACACCTGGTCTGGTTCAGCTAGCATCGAGCTGTAAATCCACCTTTTGGTTAGCAGTTATCTTTGCTTGTCTTGTTGCCCTCTATGTGAATCTTGCCTGAGAGTTTTCCAAAGGGACAAAGCCAAATGCAAATTCTCGATTAAGAAATAACATGAGGCCTGAGAAAGAACAGAGGATTCCGGACATCTTGGGAACTGGAGGAAAGTTCGCTCCCAGGGTAAGAGGACTCCAGGATTGGCAGGGTCATGGGAAACTTCCCATCTCAGGAGCAACAATGTGTGCAGTCATTAAAATGCCTGTTTAAGGAGATGGAGCGAAAGCGAAGGACAAACAGCTTACAGAGCTTTCAGGGCTGCATTGGTTTCAGGAAACACCTCATGTCCAGCTAAAACTGACAGTATGGAAGCAAGGGTTGAGAGCTGTGAAGAGAGCTCTTCAGAGAGGAGAGCCCATGCCATTGAACATTTGGTCTTTAAGTAATTCAATTTCAAATGTTCTGGAGCCATTGCAGTCCAAAGGAAGAGTCACTTAAGGCTCAATCTGATATAGAACAAGAAAGTAAAAAGAAAGACATTCAGGCTAGAAATGTCAGTCAGCAGAGGAAAATGTTCTTTCACAGGTTGATACGAATGCTATTTTGGAAGATGGTGAAGGCGAGGAAAGCCAAGACGCTGGAGATGACGCTCCTCCTTCTTTATCAGATGAAACAGATTTAGACATCAGAAAGGCTGAAAGGCTTACTGCACGTTTAGAAATGCAAGAGCTCCTGAGAAAAAGAATAAAAAAAGAAAGAGAAAACTTCACAGTAAAGAAAAGGGAAAGAAAGGAGACAAAAAAGGAAATCTTCCCAGTAGAAAAAAGGGAAGGAAAAAGAATTAAAAAGAAAATTTCCCAGTAGAAGAAAGGGAAACATTCAGTTATGGACCTACACCGCCACCTGTTGATGCATTTGATGAATGGTTGCCTAGGGTCATAAGGACACTCTTCTCAGATGTTCCCAATTACTATGCAGCAAATGCCTGCAAATTATCAACGTCCTCAAAGCTATGTTCAGATTTATTGGAAATCTACAGACATGCCAGACCTGAAAAGATTAAAGGGAGCAGTAGTGGCATATGGGATGCCTTCACCCGGTGTAAGACAGGTTTTAAATCACTGGGCTACTCAGAATAGAGTTATTCCACAAGACTGGAAGGGCCCCATGACAGCTATACTAGAAGCCAGCTCTCAAGTATTATGGCTTACTTGGTAGAGAAAGGAAGCAGCAGCCATGGAACAGCATCATCAGACCAGAGGCCGTGGAACAGCATCATCAGACCAGAGGCCGTGGAACAGCATCATTAGACCAGAGGCCATGGAACAGCATCATCAGACCAGAGGCCGTGGAACAGCATCATCAGACAGGAGGAGTGAATATAGTAAAGGGCCAATTATTAGGAGTATGTATTAGGGACAATATGATAATATACAAAGACAAATACAGTTTGATAACGCCACTATAGTGCAGGGTCATCTAGTGGCATTAAAGGCCTGGGATAAGGTTGAGGAGCCAGGGAAAAGATCTATCTCCTTCACAAAAATTAAACAAAGTGCAGGAGAAATCTACCTCTAATTCTTGCAAAGATTAACTTCAGCAGTATATAGAGTAGTAGCTGATCTGGATGCTAGAAATGTTTTAATTGAATCTTTGACTTTTGAGAATGCTAACACTTAATGCCAAAGCCCATACGGCCCTTGAAGGCTCAGGGAGTCCATTTAGAGGGATGGATTACAGCTACTGCTGATATCAGATCCACTGAATATGATGCTAATATAATTATACAAGCTATAGTGAAAGGCCTTAAATTTCACAATACAAGATGCTTTCATTGTGAGAAATTGGGACATTTAAGGAAAGATTGTTATTGTTCTGTTACAAAAAAGGATACCTCTTTGGAGGACAATCAGAACAGAAAGCCTCAACCCTCAGGAATTTGTAGGAAATGTGGGGAAGGTACACATTGGACTAATGAACATAGATTAAAGAAAGATATGCATGGTAATCCTTTACTGTCAGGAAACTGGATGACAGGCCTAGTTGTGGGCCAAGGAACAAACAACGAAAGCAACCAGTTTCCTGTCAGCAATGGAATGGCTCATCAACAGAGCCATCGGGGAAACATAGGCTTGGCACTGGAGATTAATGCGTGCTACTTCAGGGAGCCTTGTCTAACTTTGGCTCGACAAATTCCTTGTTATAAGATGGCCACTGGGGTATATGGCCCCCTTACCCAAAGGATAATTTTTGGAGGAAGCTTTCTAACAACTCAAGGATTTATTGTATACACAGGAATTACAGATAAAGACTACCAGGAAAAATTGAAATTATGGCATATGTAAAAAAGACTATGCAAACGGAATCTGGTGATAGAATTGCTCAATTGTTATTACTCCCGTATTTAAAAGGCAAAGCAGCTCTAATAAATAGGACAAGAACTTTTAGAAGCACTGAAAAAAGGTATTTTGGCAAACAGTCATCAATGACGAAAGGCCTAAATTAAAAGATAAATTAAATAAGATTGAGATTGAAGGATTATTGTATTTTGGTGCTGATGTATTTAAAATTCTACACGACTACTGGGATCCCAACTGACCTTTACAAGATGTCTCCATTCAATTTTTTGGCATTGTCCCTTTTTTATCATTTCTTTTCAGTATTTTTTTATTATTAAAAATTTCCACCTCCTCCCGTTTTCCTCCCCCTCCCCCTATTTCCCCTCCCCCTCCCTTTCCAGTCCAAAGAGCAGTTAGGGTTCCCTGCCCTGTGTTAAGTCCAAGGCCCTCCCCCCTCCATCGAGGTCTAGGAAGGTGAGCATCCAAACA